>JAVJIF010027741.1:0-60052 GCA_038442645.1 Agave tequilana
TGCAATGTCGTCAATGTAGCATTCCATTGTTTTACGTATATGCTCGTGAAAAATTGCATTCATAGCTCTCTGGTATGTTGCCCCGTATTCTTCAATCTGAAGGGCATGATAGTATAACAATATACCCCCAATGGTGTCCTAAAAGATGTATGCTTCTCATCATCAGGGTACATCTTAATTTGATTATATCCCGAGAATCCGTCCATGAAAGACATCCGTTTGAACCCACACGTATTGTCAACCGTGAATCTATGATTGGAAGGGGGAACTCATCTTTAGGACATTCCTCATTTAGATCACGGAAGTCAATACAAACCTGGATCTTCCCATTCTTCTTGGTAACAGGAACGATATTGGCTACCCAACTGGATACTGTTCCTCCCTGATGAAATCGGAGTCTATGAGCTTTTTGACTTCCGACTGGATGGCTTCCATTATCTCCGGGCGGAATCATCGTTGTTGTTATTTGACGGGCTTCACATCCGTATTGATGTTGGGGCGATGCATAGCCACTTGAGGATCAAGCCCAAGCATATCCTCATAGTTCCACGCGAAACATCTATATACTCTCGTACAAGAGATATTAGATCTTCCTTCTTGGAGGATGATAAGCTTTCTCTTATAAAGATGGGCTTAGGATTAGCCTCATCTCCTAGACTGATCTGAATAACCTTATCCTCCGTGGTGTTTCGCGTTGTTCGAAGCGAATGTCGAAGAGAGCGTTTAGGTGTTTGATCCAAGGATCTGTATCTGACTGGATTATTTCTTCATCTTCATCTTCCGGGTGGCTTATTGAAACCATGTTTACCAAAAGTTCTTTGAAGATGTTGGCGACACTGACATCTGACTCCCACGATGATGTGCTTGATGAGTGATTATGGTATAATGACTCTTCAGACTTAGAGGCTGACGGGATTGGAGTTGACACATAACCCAACCCTCTGCAAGTTTGATAATAATAATCAGGGGCTTTACCTTTTGGAACGAGGGATCAAAAGCAGTGTTCTTCTTCCTTTGCCAAAGTTCAAGTCGGGACCACTTGTTAGGTTATACCCCATGTTCTCCATCATTCTGAGTACATTTCGCTCATAATGGAAGAATTGAGGGGGTTCATTCTCGCTTTCTGAGTCTTCGCGAGGCATTAATTCGGATTCAATTCTTCTGAAAATGATTGGCCTTTGGCCTTTGCGTCTTGCTGGGACATTAAATAGAGATCCTTGCGCTTAATTGACGCCTTGATATGCCGTGAGGGACGACCTTACTGGTACATGCAATGATGTCAAGGCTTCTATTTCTGACCAGGGGTCATACCTATATTGGTACTAGTATTTGATGGCACGAAATCAGAAGCAAACACAGAAAGGTAAGCCAAATCTAATTCTTCATTAATGTACGACTCACCTACTCATTAGCGGTGTTACTGACATCAAGCTTATTAATGCTCGTTACAAGTGGATTCAGCTCCCAAAGACATTCTTCTTCTGCTTCTGGCTCGATATCAACTTCGTTACCAGAGTCTAGATCCTCTGGCTGGGGATTCTCGTTCATCTCCAGAGAATCTTGGTATAGGAAGGAGTCTGTGAAGTAGTTCTCTACCCCTTTGAACAGATGCCTTCGATGATTAACATTCAGATTTTTCCATCTGCGTCAACATATTTCATAAATCGATGGAGGGTAGAAGGGACGATGGAGTTGCGATGAATCCATGGTCGTCCCAGCAGCAAATTGTACGAAGTGTCAGCGTTAATCACATAGCATGTCACTTCAGATCTTAGGTCCCCAATCTGACATTCGAGTTTGATCTTCCCTATTGGGCGCGTACCATTGGCGTTAAAACCATAAATGGTAGTTTGGGTGGCGCTTAATCGATGGGTGAGGATCCCCAAGTGCTGCATGACCCGGCGGGGCATAATGCTTACGCGGATCCTGGATATACCTGAATACGGCTTACTTCAAACGATCCAATATACCCTCGAAGTATAGGGGCCTATCATATTTTCCCTTAACCTGCATGTCGTTTGGCGTGAAGGTGATGCAGGGGCATGTTGAGAGGCGTGGAAGCAGTCTTCTTTATCTTCCTCCCATGGTTCAACCAGAATCCGGGCCATGAAAACCTTAGCATCGGCTAGAGCTTACCTCAGAGTTTTTCTAGTTGACTTTGACAATCTTAGAAGCTCATAAACGGTGATCCTGGTCGGGATGTTGTCTAGTTGAGCCAAGACATCGAAGCGGTAAGGCACTGAAGTTTCTTCTGCTTTGTCCTTGGGAGGGCCTTGGCATAACGAATCTCCTTTTGTTTCTCAACGGGTTGCTTCGTGGATTGCTTGGTCGGTTCAGGGGTGGTTTTAGGTGGATTTGCCACCATCTCGTCATATTTCTTCAAATACGACTGACCCGAACGAGTTTCGACCACGAGTGGTGCATTCAGCGCTGCGACAAGGACGATTGTCTTCTCCTCCGAGTCAGTTATTGAGGGGACATCAGTTTCTTCTTCCCGGGAGGAAGCGCACACCACATTGCAAGTGAAGCTTTTGCTTACTTTTATACTTTCTGTTGGTAACAGTAGTCCATTGTTGGCTTTCTATAAGGTCGGGATGAACCCACATGATTTCCCCCTGAGGAGTAGGAACAGGTATGAGACCTTTCTCCTGTTGGTGATGTGGATCTATGTTGAATAACCTTAGTTCTCCTTTCGGGATGGGAACTACTCGGCTGGCGTTGGAGGCTGTATCCCGAATTGAAGAAATGACATCAAGTTAGCTGTCACTTTCTTCTGCTCCGGGGGGAGCTTGAGCACTTCTGCATCAATCAGAGCTTGAAGGATGTCTTTGAAGATATAACAGCTCTTAGTAGGTAACCCTAGCAACTTATGATACAAGCAGTAGTTGGGATTGTCAGTCTTGCCGACCTCCTCGGGAGGTCTAGCTTCAGGAAGTTTTAATCGTTGCTCTTGTTGAGTAACTTGAACAACGAATCGACATGCTCCTCTTTGAAGGAGTACTGCCTGTTGGAGCGCGGCTGACTTGAAAAACCACCCCCTCTACTCGGCTGAGGTTTAACGAGAGATTTCATCTCTGTTGCTAATGTATCCTTCCTTTTTGACTGGAAAGATACTTTTAGCGTGCGCCTTGTCGACTTTTCGAGTCTGGGCTTGTTTTCTTCTGCCTTAACCTTGGCGACAATCTCTTCTGTCTGTTCACCTTGCTGGACCAACTGCTTCCAAGTGCGACTTTCAGCAACTCCTATCTGAGTTAGGAGTGAAGTTTGCAAATTGTGACGGCATGTTTCCACCAGGGTGGCTGGGTCATACCGCTAGGGCATCGGAGTTCCATATTCTGAAATCTCTCCATAAATGCTTTGACCGACTCTCCTTTTCGTTACCTTATTGCCAAGAGAGTTGGCATGGTGATCTCCGAATCGTCTTCGAAGAAGCGTGTAAGGAAAAGCTTCTCACAATCACCCCAGTTCTTGATGGAGTTTCTGGGAGTTACATAAACCATTCAAAGGCGAGTCCCTTCAGAGTGTCGATGAACAAACATGCCAAGATGGCATCATTTGCTACTACATTCCCTGTCTGAGACTTGAAGTAGTAGATGTGTTGGTTCGGTGACCCTTTGACGCAAAGGCCTGTAGGGTCAGAGCTTTGAATTTAGGAGGGTACGAGATAAGGTCCCATTCAGCCGGATACGGCCGGACCACCCTGCTTCTTGGAGGCCTATCCGTTTGGCGAGGGCTTCCAGACGCTGCTCCAGCTTATTCATTCTCTTAGAATGAGTGCTCCCATTATCTGGATTACCTTCCTCTTCAGATGAAGGCTTGTACGACTCAGAGTTGGACTATCCCTCCTCCTCGGTATGCGCCGAAGACGAGATCTCCCCTTCCTAAATGCCTTTAGACTTCTTAGAAGGAGTTTTGGGTTTTGGCCTTCTCCCGCCCTCAAGCAACCGTGAAAGCATTTACTTGAGAGTGTTGATAGATTCTTATTGGGCGCGAATCATATCTAATTGTTCTCTTTGGGGCTGGGCTTTCAAAGCGCCTGGTCATCTCCTCATGAGTGTTTGCCATATACGCGAAGGCTTCCTTCTCTACAGAAGAGTTCAAAGCCTGTGATTCCGCAATGGTAGAGTGTGACTACTTACTTCAATGCCCCAGGCTAGGGCACTGTAGTCAACTGGGGCTATCACGCTAGTCCGAGTGCGAGTATGCCGGTACACTCCTTCTGCTTCAGTATCAGACTCATCAGAGCTGACTATCAGTTGTTTCCCTTTATTTCTGCTTGGCGTGTGCTTGGACCCACCATATTCGCAGTGACTTTGGGTACTCCGTATCAGAGAAGGCTCTCTTTGTGAGGGAACGATATCTTTTGGCTGATCAGGGGGTTTAAAGTTCACCTAGAGGGGGTGAATAGGTGACTAGCTAATCTAATGATGAATTAATGTGGAATTAAAACTATTTATGCAAACTAAAATCTATTATGCAACACACAAGGTATAACACAAGAGTGTAGCCGAATTCCCGGTGAAGTGCTCTAGACTATCTCCTCAAGATTCCTCTAGATAAGAGTTGAGGTGCTGCTATGGCTCTCTTGGTTGAATACAAGTGCGAGCAAACAATTCCAAACATATAACAATAGAGCACAAGATATATCAAGCATATAAAGATATAGGCAATGTAAGCATGCAAGATATAAACAAAAGTGAGAGATAGAGAGAGAGCAATCGCAGACATGAGAGATTTGTTTCGAGGTTCGAGCACCCTTACTCTATGTCCCCGCCTTCAACACTATGAAGGATTTCCACTAAAAATCGATCCCACCGGATCACTCGGCGCCGCAACACCTACAACGAGTTCACATTAGAACTCCTTGGACTCTCTAGTCCCTCTTTTGTTTCTGCAAGAATAACACACGCAAGCACACTAGCTTGTCGAGGCCGCACCTCTATACCGAGTTCCCACAAGAACTTGAAACAACACGAACCCGCGAGTTCGTCTCCTCAAATACAAAGTAGAACACTTTGGTGATCTCAACACTTTGATCACCTAAAACACTCTCACAACAAAGATCCCTATAGGATTGATATAGCAATGGAAAGCTCAAGTTGTGTGAGAAAAACTAGGATGGATTTATAGTGAAAAACTTAAGAAATCTCTTTTGAAAAACACTCTTGAAAACTCTCCTTTTGATATGAAAGTTTTAGCTCTAAAAAAGTGGAGATAAACATTGTGAGAGGTGGGAAAAACTAGCTTGAAAAACCTCTTCAAATCTTATGTATAACAGTCCAAAACAACCCCATGTAAATAGGCTCCAAAAACTAGGCGTTGGGGACAACTCAGCAGGAAATCCTGCTGTCGGTCAACCGCCCGGTCGACCGAGGCCGTATCTAGAGAGCAAAGCTCTCCGGCCGGTTGACCGGGGCCAGATCCAGAGAGCAAAGCTCTCTGGACGGTCGACCGCCGGTCGACCGCCCAGCAGCCAAATGGTTGTGCACGTTTGTGCACATTGGTCGATCGGTGTGGTCGACCGACTTCTGTCTCGGTCGACATCCGGTCGACCGGCAGAAGGCCAGGTCATACATTTATTGGAATTAAAACTTGGTCTTTTATCTTTAATAAAATCCCATAAAAACTCATAAATTCTACAAAAATAAGTTCATTAATATACTTTGATATAAACATGTTTGATTAAAAATCAAAACATATTACAAATATTTTGAACTATTTTTGTGATATAGAAATTTTGGCCTTAAACAAAAATCGTATTTTTAAAAAATATTCTCCAAATTGAAAAACGATTTTTTCAAAACTTCTCTAAATACAAAAATAAGATATTTTAAACACTTTGAAGCTTAGTGTGTATGGATATGATCCACTACACATATGAGATGAAATATCTATGTTTTTGACAATAAGCTCTAAAATAAGTTTTGATAAATCCAAAACGATATTTTTTTAAACTCAAAACTATCTTATGAAAATACATATAAATTTGTGTGTATATATATACTTGATCAATCCACCAACTAATCTATCCTTTACATTTTATCTAAAACAAATCTTGACACTTATAAACCCGACACAAGTCTTCTTGAAAATCTTCTTCTCTTTCTTGACTTGGTCCAAACCTTGATCCAATGAGTTAGACTCCTCTTGAGTACTTGATGCAATCTTGATGCGTGAGCTCTTGAATCAACACGTGCTAGCTCCAAAACTTGACTTTGAATCCTTTGTTGAAGCTAAACACCTACTAGGATCTTGATCAAATATTTGAGACTAATTAAACACAAGATCATTAGTACTATAACTACATGAGTTAATCATCATCAAAACTAGAGCGATAGATCTTTGGGCTAACAATCTCCCCATTTTTTATGATGACAAAACTCATGGAGTTATATATGCATGGATTAAAGATAAGATTCATAGAAGCTCCCCCTTAACTCATGTATAGCAATCAATATAAAGATATTCAATAAAGTGCATAAAACTAAATAAACATATATGCATAATAAGGAGATAAACATGCATAAACTCACCAAATTCTTCTCCCCTTTTTACATAAACAAAATATATATGCATAAACAAGAAAATAATTATGCATATATAAACTCTCAAAATTCTTCTCCCCCTTTTTGTCAATTCATCAACAAAGGGGCGAAAACAAATCAAACAATGCGATATACATTCATGAAGAAGAGAGATGTGAAGTTAGGTCCCACTGCATACATGCATTACATAAAGAAGGGATGATAAGACCCTAACTCACATAAAACATAATATACAATGCATAAGTGGAGATATTAAGCTCCCCTACACACGTGTACCACATAAAGAAGAGATGTCAAGATCCTTAATTTGAGATATACTCAACATGAATCTATATATAGAAGAGATGTTAAGCTCCCCTTGCATATAGGCAAATTTATCAACAAATCTTGAAATCACTTTAAAACAAAACAAATTTTGAGATACCACTTGTAAATAAACAAAATTTTCAGATACCACTTGTAAGTTTTTGATACCAATGAAATTAAATTTTAGTTATCAAAACAAAAGTTGATACCACTTGTAGGTTATTGATACCACTAGAAATATCTTGTGAATTTTTTATACCAATTAAAAGGTAAAATATGAAGTATATTTTGATATAAATTGAAATACCAATTGAAAACAATGCATAAGTTCATTAAGATACCAATTAACATTTAAAAATTAGTCAAGCTTAGCATAAACAAAATGTGTGCTTTAAACATGTAAAGATATTGTAAATCAAGCACAATCAAAAAATATATATGTATGAAAAAGAAAATACCAATTGAAATTGATAATATAAGAGATTTTGAAGCATACATATATAAGAAACAAATATGAATATACAAATATAAGATTCCATGAAGAACATGTGTATAACTCATAACTATCCACCCTATTCATGCACAAGTTTAAAAGATATTTAATATTGAGCATACAAGGCATGGTCGCTCATCCAACCACCCTTGGAAAGTAGGAGTTTTCAAAAATAAGATTTAAAAATAGTTGTAAATTGAAAATACTACCAAATGAAGAATAAATAACTAGTTTAAAATAATTTTTGAAAATTAGTTAAAGATCCTTCAAACATGAAAACAAATCATATATTTCATGAATCATTACTAAGTACTCAAAATTATCACTCAAGATCTATAAAGCTCATATAAAACTCATGAAAACAAAGCCATGAGAAAACTAAAATAATGTGAGTGCACAAGAATAATGTGAATGGCACATTCATGAAAATAATCAATAAGGCTCAAATTAAACATGTAATTCTTTTTATAAAAAATAAAAATCATAAGAATTTATTTTTCATTAAAATCAAACTTCAAGGTATATGTATGTTTTATCAAAACTAACAATATACATATATATCCCAAACACAAACGAGTCCATAATAGAATTGTATGAAGGCAAGTGACTCAAAGGTATACATGTATATTTATTAGCTTTAGATAAATATATCATGTACATGAAGAAAAATATACAAAAAAATAGGGAAAACAAGTGTAAATGAGAGAATCATCAAAACTAGGTTATACATGTACATGTATTAGTACAAGTAAGCAATGAGGAACAAATATATAATAATCAAGTGTAGCTCACTACTTGTACTAGCATATACACAAGTTTTGATGAAAAATTCATCTAAAACAAGTATTTACCACATGAAGTAAAAAACTAAAACATGCTAAAAATATTTATATAAAATCATGTTAAAATAGGAGTTTAGAGATAGTTACCAAACCATATGAACTATTCTCTAAGCCTCCAAACCATGGTGGTCCTTCCACCAAACTTTCTTGATAGCGGTGCATCAATTTTATATGTCCATCTACCCCAGGCATCCCACCAAGGCACCATTTCTCTCACGTTATGTGAGAGCTCACACCTACATCAAACACAAGAAGTGAGAATTTTGTATCCATTTTCTTTTTGGTCTACGGGGGTTAGCATCATAAGGAACCCAAATATTTTTATTTGCAAAATTTAAAGAATTTACTCTATCATAGCAAAATCTTATAAGATGGCCTTTGCGGCCACAATGTGTACATTAGTACACTCTGGCATGCATATGAGAGTGAGTGTGATCATGATGTGCAAAGTGTGTATATGTATGACGTGGGTGATGTGCATGGACATGTGGAGCTTGTTTCTTTTGAAATAAGGTTTCCAATTTAGAATGGTTAAATGCACAATTGCTCAAAGTTGAGCTCAAATAATTTATTCTATTTTTCAAGACTTGAATCTCATTTTTATCAATAGTGGCATGACGAGCATGGTAAGAATGAGAATCAACAATCTTTTTCTTTTTAGAAATATTTTCCTTTTTTTTGAAATAATTTTTCTTTCAAAGAGTTATTTTCTTCCAAAGCAATTTCTTTTCTTTTTCCACCAAGTGATTTTATTTTTAAAGAATTATTTCCTTCACAAATATCATTTAATTTAAAAGCAAAGAAATATTCTCCTTTTTCAAAATTCATTTTCTTTTGAAATGCTTTCAAATTTGTTTTTCAATCTTTTGTTAACCTTTTTAAGCACATCATATTTTTCAAGATTTTTTTGACAAAAAAAGCAAGCCCATCATATGACATTTCAACATCCTCATCAAGCTCAGATTCAAAATTTACCTCAGGGGGTTATCTCCTTGGACCATGTAGCATATGTTGGAAACTTCACTTCCATCATCCGAGTCACTCCCCGATAGTATTGCTTTTTTCACCAAGAGATATAAGAGTGTTCCATACTACAAAAGCTGAATCCAAATTAGCAACCCTAGATAAATATTCATCATTTAGGGTACTCTTTAAAGCATGAAGGGCTTTTGCATTAAACTCAAGGTATTTGCTATTTAAACAATAAGAATCTTTAATAGTGACAAAATAAACATGAATTCCTAGAGCTTTGAGGTACATGGACATCTTAACTTTTCAAGTTTTGATGTTAATAATGTCAAACATGGGAGGTGTCATGAAATCAATATGTGTGTGTAAACAAATATTGTGATTAGCTAAAATGAGGATTTTTAACTCTAAGTTGTTAGACCCAAATCAAGAGCACCAAGCTCTAATACCAATTGAAGTTCACCTAGAGGGGGGTGAATAGGTGACTAGCTAATCTAATGATGAATTAATGTGAAATTAAAACTATTTATGCAAACTAAAAACTATTATGCAACACACAAGGTATAACACAAGAGTGTAGCCGAATTCCCGGTGAAGGGCTCTAGACTATCTCCTCAAGATTCCTCTAGATAAGAGTTGAGGTGCCGCTATGGCTCTCTTGGTTGAATATAAGTGTGAGCAAATAATTCCAAGCATATAACAATAGAGTACAAGATATATCAAACATATAAAGATATAGGCAATGTAAGCATGCAAGATATAAATACAAGTGAGAGATAGAGAGAGACCAATCGCAAATATGGGAGATTTGTTTCGAGGTTCGAGCACCCTTGCTCTATGTCCCCGCCTTCAACACTATGAAGGATTTTCACTAAAAACCGATCCCACCAGATCACTCGGTGCCGCAACACCTACAACGAGTTCACACTAAAACTCCTTGGACTCACATGTCCCTCTCTTGTTTCTGCAAGAACAACACACGCAAGCATACTAACTTGCCAAGGCCGCACCTCTACACCGAGCTCCCACAAGAACTTGAAACAACACGAACCCACAAGTTCGCCTCCTCAAATACAAAGTAGAACACTTTGGTGATCTCAACACTTTGATCACCTAAAACACTCTCACAACAAAGATCCCTATAGGATTGATATAGCAATGAAAAGCTCAAGGTGTGTGAGAAAATCTAGGATGGATTTGTGGTGAAAAACATAAGAAATCTCTTTGAAAAATACTCTTGAAAACTCTCCTTTTGATATGAAAGTTTTAGCTCTAAAATAAGTGGAGATAAACACTTATAGATATAGGAAAACTAGCTTGAAAAATCTCTTCAAATCTTATGTATAACAGCCTAAAACAGCCCCATATAAATAGGCTCCAAAAACTAGCAGTTGGGAACAACTCAGGTGAAAAACCTGTTGTCAGTCGACTGCCCGATTGCGGACAAATTTCTGACCGGCCAACGGTCAAATTTCTGACCGTTGTGCCACCGGTCAACCGCCCGGTTGACCGAGGCCGGATCCAGAGAGCAGAGCTCTCTGGATGGTCGACTGCCCGGTCGACCGGCCCACCAGCCAAATGGCTGTGCACGTTTGTGCATATCGGTGATCGGTCCAATCAACCGACTTCTGTCTCAGTCGATCGTTCGGTCAACCAGCAGAAGGCCAGGTCAGACATCTATTGGGATTAAAATTTGGTCTTTTTATCTTAATAAAATCTCATAAAACTCAAAAATTCTATAAAAATAAGTTTATTAATATACTTTGATATGCAAACATGTTTCATTAAGGGTAGAGGCATGGGATTGGAGGCGATTAACATGGCGAAGGCAATAGCAATGGGGAGATGGAAGAAGTGGCGGCGGTGGAGTTTTAGGGTTTGGGTTTTGGATTTGTAGTGTGGAAGAGAGGAAGCAGGAGAGATTATAAGGATAGGTGAATATTTATGTTATGGGAAAAGGATTATGGGCTTGGGCCTCTTCGTTGGGCTTGAAAATGAGAATAAAATGAAATAAAGGATATTATATATATATAGGGGTTACTGTACCTCAGCCGCCAGCTGAGAGAGTTTCTCAATCGGCATGACGTGGCTATTAGCTGTAGAGAAGTCAAAAATTTTGGCCGTAAAAGGAGACCCTCAATCACTTTTCGTTACCCAATGACTAAAATACCCTCAGTTTCACTTTTAACCTGGCTACAACTGTTCCTCTACTAAAAAAATCACAGATCTAAAAATTTTGAGTTTTTTCAAACAAAAAAATTACAGATCTTAATTACTAAATTTTATAAAATAATTATTTTAAAAGAATGCAACCATGATCGCATTAATGTTCAATTTTTTTTGAAAAATATTTTAATCTCAATAAAAATCTATTACTGAGACTTGAAACAGCTTATTTTATTTTATTTTTTTTGTTTTCTAAAACTGCAAGCAAAGTCGCAGTTTCTGAAAAGAAAAATTTTGGATTTAAAATTTTTAATATCATTTTCACTTTTTAGATCTATTTTTGTTTTACATTGCGACCTTTGGTCGCAGTGTTGCAGACTTATGAAATAAGAGTCGCAGTCAATTGAAGCAGTGACAATAATCTCGTAAGTTAATTAATTAAGATGATTAGAAGATTGTGACTTCGGTCGCAGTTTTATGTAACAGCAGTCTCTTTGAGAATGTTTTATTTGATAACAATGCGACCTTAGTCATAGTATTTTTTTATTAAGTAATCTAAATAGAATACTGCGACCATGGTCGCATTCTTATGAAACAAGAGACATAGTCAATTGAAGCAGTGAACAAGGTCTTGAAAGTTAAGCAATTAAGATGATTAGAAGACTGTGACCGAAGACTGCGACATTGATCGTAGTCTTATGTAACCTTGGTCATAATAGTTTTTATAAAGTAATCTAAATAGGATACTGCGACCGTGGTCACATTCTTATGAAACAAGAGACATAGTCAATTTAAGCAGTGAACAAAGTCTTGAAAGTAAAATAATTAAGATGATTGAAAGACTACGATCGAAGAATGTGACATTGGTCGCAGTCTTATGTATTAGCAGTCTTTTTGAAAAGTTTTGTTTGATAACATTGTGACCTTGGTCGCAGTATTTTATAACTTATTTTTCATTTTTGCGACCAAGGTCGCAGTCTTTTTATTAATAAATTTTAATTAGATTGCAACTTTAGTCGCTGTCTTGTAAAACAAATGGTTTGAAGATGAAATTTCATACTACAACTATGGTCACAGAATTCAATTTTATCTGACAATTTATTATTATGAATGCGATCAAAGTCGCAGTCCTGATGAAAAGGATAACTTTTAAAATAATTTTTTTTCCTGCGACTTTAATCGCATCTCTGACAGATTGGTTACATATTTATGTGAATTTTATTTTGTCTTTCAGATTTTAAATCGAATGGCCAATATTTCTGATGATGAAAAATTTCAGATGGGCCTTCCTTTAGAAGAAGAAGAAGAGAAGAATCACGGTGAAAATATTGAAGCTGACATCCCGAGGGAACATGAACCTGTCAAAATAGACACTCTATAAGTCAAAAATCTAGATTTGACAGGGTGAGGAGACACAGAGAGATAGACATATAAAATGGGAGAAAAAATAATAATAAAGAATATAAACTAATATATCATTCCAAGAAAAAGACAAACGATAGGGGCTTTTAGTAATTTCAATTATTTTCAAAAGTGGAGCGTCATTTTAGATTGTCAAATTATGTGGCTCATAATGTGCCACATCACCGCAGGCTGAGAGAAACTCTCAGCTGTCAGCTAATATATATATATAGGGTTTACTGTACCTCAGCCGACGGCTGAGAAAGTTTCTCAGCGGGCGGTGACTTGGCTGAATATATGCCACATATCGGTCGCAAATTGTAGGCGCCAAAAAAATTAAAAAAATCCCGCCTAATGAATCGTGAATCAAATTGACGAAAATACCCCTTTTTTACTTCTAAACTAGCATAAACTCATCTACAAACAAAATTTATCTAAAGAATTTTCAATTGAATATATCTATAGTTATAAAATTCTTAATTCTACTACATCGAAAATATATAGAAAAATTTGGATCAAGATAATGTGAAATAAACAGCATCATTGAAAAGTAAAAAACATGTTTGAAACATAAAAACACTGTTGTTTTTTATTTAATTTTTTATATTATTTTATTTCGTGTTATTTTCAACTCATATAGGTTTAATAAAAGAAACTGAAATGAATCGAAAAATGAAATTTAATGTGGGGCAACCGTATATTGACTTTTTTATTACAAATGTACAGTGTAAAAAAATAATGAAATACATTATTTCGCATTTCTTAAACACAAAAAATTCATAACAAACGAAACATGATATCGTTCAGCACTCCGACGACAGACGCTATCTTTTTTACATGCTTTATGTAACAGAATTCTGACCGTTTTACAAAGTCTGCGATCATAGTCGCAGTCATAGTATAATAAAACTTTCAAACATTGCGACCATGGTCGCAGACATAATATAATATAACTTTCAATTTTATATGATGATTGCGACACTAGTCGCAGTCATAGTATAACAAAACTTTCTATCACTGCGTTCATGGTCACAGACTTAATATAATATAACTTTCAATTTTATATCACGTCTGCGACCCTAGTCGCATTCCTTATTCGCATAAAAATAACAGATGAAACATGCTATCGTTTAGCACTGCGACCTCGTTCAGCACTGTGATCAAATTCGCAATCTTTTTTTACATGCCTTATGTAACAGATTTTTGATAATTTTATAAAGTAGATTAGCCATGCGACCCAAAGATCAGTTCGCGTATATCACATCCTATAAAATACTATATTAATTACTCTGAATTAAATGAAGTAATTAATATTCTGTCTACCGTGATACAACAACAGTCTCGAAAAAGAGATGCACTAATATAATCTCGATAAAGGAAAGATGTGCACCATACGTAATCTAAAGATATAGAAAAATATTCTATAAAAAGTTAATTTGTACTTCACGTAGTAAACCTCTGGAAAAAAGGAACTCTTCAGATTCTTCCGCCATAACTCTTCAATTAAATATTTAATTTTTTTTACCACTTCTTACAATACTCAACCGTCACATATAACAATTATTATTACTATTCATGTTCTTTCACATTATTGACCTTTATATAGTGCTTGTAACAAATATATTATTTTATATCTAAAAACTATATTTTTGCTCTTCCTTTTCAATTTGATTTCAAAAACTTCCAGAAAATAATTCATTCTTGAATCATGTCTTCCCCATCTTCTTCCTCTGAACACTCAGATTTCAACTTCAATCATTTACCCACCGGTCCTCTTTCTTCAGAGTATTCTAGTGAATCTGATATCAGTCTGGGCTTCACTCCTTTTGACTATCTCACTATATCAAATAATATTTTATCTGATCCTCCTTTTCATGAGGATGATGAAGTTTTCATGGGGCTTAGTGAGGAGGAAATTATTCCTCTGCCACTTGACAGAGACATGTTGATGAAAGCATGTCCTCTGATGCTGGAGGCTTGCTTTCTTTGAGCATATCTTTAACATGTTCTTCTCGACACGGATCGGACGAAGAGCTTGATAGAGACGATCCATTCTGAGAGTTTATCGATGAACCAAAAAACCCTCAAAAAGAGGAAGGTGATGAGGAAATAAGTGATGAACAGGAAGAAGAGGAGAATGAAGACGACGAATCTGCTTATGATGGTGATGACGACGAGGATTAGGATTTCCTGATCTTTTGATATTCAACGTTATTTTGTCTTCTTTTAAGCTTTTAATGCTCTTTTTTTGTATGGTCTCTTTCTGACCATATTATGTTATAAATAAATTTTACTTCTATCTGTAAATAATCTTTCATATTTTTAAAATACATATAGTATACCGTATATTTATTATTTCTGCATCTTATCTGCGATAATGGTCGCAGTACTCATATAATAATTACATATGAAACTACAACCACGGTCGCTGTCCAGTCATAAACAGTTTGATCGTTTTGCATTCAATAAAGTTAAACATAGCTACCATGGTCGCAGTCCAAAATTAAACTATATAAACAGATAATACTGCGAACATGATCGCAGTCCTCTCAATCAGTATATTTCACTGTAAATTATAAATTAGAAAACTACGACTGCTGTCGTTAAACACTGCGACCATAGTCACAGTCCTACTTCGCATGCAATAAGTAAAAAAAATTCGTAGTTTATAGGCGGCTGAGACAACAGTTACAGTGAAGAGCAAATATATAAAATCATACGTAAACTGCGATTATAGTATCAGTCCTTAGTCCCCGTTATTACATTTAACCTAGCAAAAAATTCATCCACAAAAAATGCTGTCGTGAGTACTGCGACCATAGTCGCAGTCCTTGATCGTATGCAATATGTAAAAAAAATTTAATAGTTTATAGGCGGCTGAGACAACAGTCACAGAGAAGAACAAATATATAAAATAATACGTAAACTGCGATTATAGTATCAGTTCTTAGTCACCGTTATTACATTTAACCTAGCAAAAAAAACGTCCATGACTTGCTCTCGTTAAGCACTGCGATCATAGTCGCAGTCCTTGTCCGCATTCAATATGTAAAAAATAATAATAATTTATACATTACATGCGAAAAAAAGTAAACTGCGACTATATTCAAAATCAGTAAATTTCAAATTAGTAAACAAAAAAATTAATAAAGAAGCATTCAAATTAGTTTCGTTATTTGATGAAATTGGTCGCAGTTATAAAAGATAATTATGACAATATTGACTAACATCAGAAATATAAAAAAATAATAAACTATACAGATCCACTATCTTTTACCGCAGGGGCATTTAGTAATTTCAACTGTTTCAATAGGCGGGGCGTCCTTTCTAGTGTGGCTAATAATGTGCCACGTCACCGCAGGCTGAGAGGGTCTCTCAGTCGTCGGCTGATATACATTTTTTCTCATATATATATATATATATATATATATAATATATTATATATATATATATATATATAATATATATATATATATATATAAGTGGGCTCAATTTGGGCTTGAAAAAAAATATGAAAATAAAAGAGAAATTAGAACGAACTATGAGGAGTATTGGGCTTGATGGGCTTGGGTTATAGGCTGGCTAAAGGGTATGAGGTAGGAATCAAGGAAAGAAAAATACTAATAATAATAAATAAATACAAACCATAATAATATTAGTAATTACAATAATAATATCATCAATTATCAATAACTAATACTACTACTAATAACAAATAATAATAATAAATAATAGTAATAATAATAACAATAATAATAAACATAACAATAATAATAAACACTAATAATAATAACAATAAATAATAATAACCATAGTAATAGAAGAAATACTAATTAGTTATTAAAATTCTAACAAATAAAAATGATAAATATATAAAACTAAATTACTATTTAATAATCTAAAATAATTAGTGTATTTAATAATGAAATAAATCATAGATTAATTTAACCAATAATAATAAAATAACCAGTAAAAAAAATAATTTCTTAGAAAAATAAAAAAATAGTATTATTAATTAGAGATATTACACATGCACCGGCTGTGGTGGAGCTATGCATGCAGGCTGGTGCTCCCAACAAGTAGATGAAGTTGCACGGGCAAGCGCCTGATCTTGTTGATGCAAAAGGTAACCAGGAAATATTGTGAATTATACGGGCCTCCAGTGAACGCGAGATAAGGTAAATAGAGGATTGCAGCGGCTACTGTTCGTCTAGATTTTGTTAAGATGTAAAGCTTGGGTGCAGTTTGCATTCGAGGATGTCTTCAGAATTATAAGCATGATGGAAGCATCTTTTGTGCAATATTGTGCTGAAGACTTGCAGTAGCTTGTTGGCTGAAGCTATAGGGGCAAGCAATTGGTTCTTCCGGCTATTTATTTATTTATTTTATTTTAAGCCTTTTGAAGGAAGGCCATGCATGATAAGATAGACTGCAGTCTTTTGTTTCCAACCAAAGAGAGATCATGTTTATATTTGAATAATTACAGGATGTGTTTGTTAATTTGCAGTCTAATCCTATTCTTGTTTGAATCTTTATTGCATGCGGAAATTTGTTAGAGACCAGTATGTACTCTAGAAATTAATGCAATAATTTTTTATGTTGGAAACAAATCCTAGTCCTTCTAGTTTTTGCATTGTGCAAACTACATCCATCCTAATTCTTGACAGGCAAACGAATCATAAATTGGCATGGATTCGGATTGCAAAATTCAGCTATAAAACATCGACCCCCTCCCCTCCTCTCCATCATCATCATCAGTAGAGAAAATGAAAAGAAAAGTTCAATGGCTAGTTTCAAATCCGTTTTCTTCCTCCTTGTCATCTTATCCACCGGAGGTATTCTCCTCGCCACCGGCAAGACCACCGGCCCCGCTGGAGACGACAACTTGTTGCCCACAGTCATAACAAACAATGACACTTTTGAGTTGGAGATGGTGTGCCTCTACAAACACTGGCTCAACCATCACGGTGACGAAACGACTACACCTCATCGAGTTCGAGCTCGACCCGAGGTTTCTCATCTTCAAGTCCTACTTCGAGAACCTCCCCGTCGGTAAGTTCAAATCAATGACAAGTTTTAATTTAATTTTTTCAAAAAAAAGTCGAGAATTTAGAAAAAACTAATTATTTATGATTTGTTTTTTTTCCGATATCAGTTCCCACGCTGGAGTCAAGGTGCACCCCTCGAAAAAACAATAGTACTGCTGGTGATCCTTCAAAAGACAATGGCAATGCCCGTGATGATCAGCATCACAATAGTACTGTCAGTGATTCCCAAAAGACAATGGTAATGGCCGTAATGATCAACACAATAATAATACTGTCGCTGATCGCCCAAAAGACAATGGCAATGACCGCGATAATCAACATAACAATTGTGATAATCAAAGTGATGGAGGTGATCAGGATCAACAACCAAAGAAGGAGAAGAGCCAGAGAGATGAGGTTTTGCATATTTTGTCAGTGGCAATGATGATTGTGGGGATCATCACCACCGCTCTGCTCGTGGCTCTTGACCTCTTGAGGGGTTTCATCAAGATGTGGGCTTGCCTATGCAGGAGTTGTGAGAAGGGCGAGGAGAACATGCCAGTATAATTCAATTCCAATTTTTTTTGTTCTTTTCTTTTCTTTGAGTCTTTTTTATTTTATGTCTGGAGTCTTTTTAGTTTTGCAGAAGCATGTAATCGAAAAATTAATAAAGTTTATTTTATTTTTTTTATTCGATCTCAATGATTTGTTGTGTTTTTGTTTGTACTTACTTCCTACTTATAAGATCAACAACAAATCACATGTATTGTGCGCCGAATTATGTTGTATATCAAGTAATCTTTCATTATTCTCTGAACTTTCAAGAATATGCCAAGACAGTATTCTTGTTATAACTATTACTTTTGAGCTCGTGCTATCCACGTGAGAGCTTAAAATCTTTATTTGATTAGGATTCTAACAGATCAATTTCTTTCATCTTATTTGCATTATAATTATAACCTGATATTCAAATATAGTAAGTTCTTGTCTAAATTAAATCGATATCAATTGATATCTGAATTGATACGAGATCTACTTTTAGGGTTGGCTAACGGGACGAATCGGGTTGATTCGTCCCGTCAGCCCAACGAATCTGTGACGGGACGGGTTGGACCCGTCTCGTCACGGATTCGACGAGACGGGTTGAAAACCCGGGTAACGAATCGGGTCTCCTGACCTGATTCGTTACCCGGATTCGCCCAGACGGGTTGGACCCGTCTTGGCATTTTTTAATTATTTTTTTAATTCAAATTTTCTTAAACTTTTAAATTTAAAGTTATAAAGAAATTAGGAAAAAATACTAAAAAAAGAGGAAACAATTTAAAAAATTGTAGAAAATTATAAAAAAATAATAGAATTGATATTCACTAATTACAAGTTTTTTTGTAAGGTAAATTATTTTATTAATATGAAAAAATCATATACCAATCTGCTCATCACATATAATGTACATAAAACTCATCTCGTATAATATACATAAAAAACTCTGGTGCTCATCTCATACAATGTACATAAAAAACTCTTGTGGTTCTCTACTCTTCATCATCGTCCTGTTCAAATTCTTCATCTAGAATAGCTTTTCCTTGTGTGCGTCTTTCTGCATCGAACCAGTCCTTTAAGCAAACAGCCATCTCCAAGTATTTCGGCGTCAGCCTGCTCCTCCAGGGTGTCAAAACTCTACCGCCTGTAAAAAATGCGCTCTCGGACGCTACTATATAGGCTGGAGGTGTCAGTATATCTCGGGCCATGGTAGAAAGAACAGAAAATTATTTTCTCGGTTCTTTCCACCATGACAAAACATCAAATGTTTCCCATAGTTCATCATCATTTTCATTTATTTCAGCAGGCATTGGTTCAAATATAAATTAAGTTCATCAAATGAACCTGCTCCTGAAGAGTGTTTCTTTCTAGTATTAGAGAAAATAAACTTTTAAAATTAGATAATCTTTTACTTAGACTAGTAGAAGAAGTTTGTGAATCAACAACAAATCACATGTATTGTGCGCCGAATTATGTTGTATATCAAGTAATCTTTCATTATTCTCTGAACTTTCAAGAATATGCCAAGACAGTATTCTTGTTATAACTATTACTTTTGAGCTCGTGCTATCCACGTGAGAGCTGAAAATCTTTATTTGATTAGGATTCTAACAGATCAATTTCTTTCATCTTATTTGCATTATAATTATAACCTGATATTCAAATATAGTAAGTTCTTGTCTAAATTAAATCGATATCAATTGATATCTGAATTGATACGAGATCTACTTTTAGGGTTGGCTAACGGGACGAATCGGGTTGATTCGTCCCGTCAGCCCAACGAATCTGTGACGAGACGGGTTGGACCCGTCTCGTCACGGATTCGACGAGACGGGTTGAAAACCCGGGTAACGAATCGGGTCTCCTGACCTGATTCGTTACTCAGATTTGCCCAGACGGGTTGGACCCGTCTTGGCATTTTTTAATTATTTTTTTAATTCGAATTTTCTTAAAATTTTAAATTTAAAGTTATAAAGAAATTAGGAAAAAATACTAAAAAAAGAGGAAAAAAATTTAAAAAATTGTAGAAAATTATAAAAAATAATAGAATTGATATTCACTAATTACAAGTTTTTTTGTAAGGTAAATTATTTTATTAATATGAAAAAATCATATACCAATCTGCTCATCACATATAATGTACATAAAACTCATCTCGTATAATATACATAAAAAACTCTGGTGCTCATCTCATACAATGTACATAAAAAACTCTTGTGGTTCTCTACTCTTCATCATCGTCCTGTTCAAATTCTTCATCTAGAATAGCTTTTCCTTGTGTGCGTCTTTCTGCATCGAACCAGTCCTTTAAGCAAACAGCCATCTCCAAGTGTTTCGGCGTCAGCCTGCTCCTCCAGGGTGTCAAAACTCTACCGCCTGTAAAAAATGCGCTCTCGGACGCTACTATAGAGGCTGGAGGTGTCAGTATATCTCGGGCCATGGTAGAAAGAACAGAAAATTATTTTCTCTGTTCTTTCCACATGACAAAACATCAAATGTTTCCCATAGTTCATCATCATTTTCATTTATTTCAGCAGGCATTGTGTTCAAATATAAATTAAGTTCATCAAATGAACCTGCTCCTGAAGAGTGTTTCTTTCTAGTATTAGAGGAAATAAACTTTTAAAATTAGATAATCTTTTACCTAGACTAGTAGAAGAAGTTTGTGATGGTGTAGGTGTCCTAAATTCAGAAGAAAAAGGGGAAACTAACTCATCTCTGTACAATGAGTACATTTCTTCTAAAAGAGATCTAATTTCTAAAAGTAATTTATCTACATCTTGTTCATAATTTAAATATAAAATAAAATTGGATAATAAAAGTTTTAAATTATCTATTTTAATTCTAGGATCCATAATTGCAGCTAAGAAAAATAAAAAGGCATATTTTCAAAATATTTTCGAAATTTTTCTTCCATATCATGTATAGTCTCTTCAAGACTGTCATCATCTCTGTATGCAGCAAATACTTGAGCAATTTCATTAAGATTATAAAAAATTAAGTTACATGTGGGATAATCTGTAACAGAAAAGAAAAGAGAAAAAGATCAGACCTTAGAGATCCAGAGAATCCTTCTCCTCAAACCTCCGGCTCACTGTAATCTGCTTTCATTTAATAGAGTTAAACTCTATAAAATTCACTGTAACCTCTTAAAAATAGTGAATTCTCTCCCTTCTCCTCATGATTTTGTTCAAATTGAGTTTCCACATAAAATCATATGTTTTTGTATTACCTTACTATTCGCTCTCACAAATATCATTACAAATTGAGTGTAGATAAATTCCCCTGAGGAATTTACCAATACATCTATACATGTTTAAGTATACAAGTCTGTTATCAGCTGGGTACGTGCACAATTTAACCATTTAACATGTTTGACTCCTTTTAGGGTTTAAAATGATATACTTTCTCATATTAGATTGTTACTTCTATAAATTGGAATACGACAGAACATAGTATAATGTCTTTGTTGGCAAAAGTTTCTTATGACATTTAAACACATAAAAAATTACTATAAAAATAATATAATATGGACACAAACTCGAGACATTTTAAAAGATAACAAGTACTTAATAAATCTTCAAAACTAATATATATATTTATCATAGATAATTAAAACTTATCGTGTTATCGGTATTCTCAGATTACTAAAGAAAAACGTTTGATTTTTCACTAGTATATTTTAAATAAAGCCAATTTCTTTAATGTCCTATTCGAATATGTAATGATTCAATTCTGATCCCGTTCAAGATGACGACATATGTCCCTCACCTTCTAACCCTCCAAGATACATCAAAACTCTCCTCCAAAGTCTATGATGTTCTCAACCTCCTCCAGATCCTCTCTGCTCTGAGGTTTCCTCTATTCTAAAAATTTTAGCTTCGAACCAAGCAGCTCCAGCAATAGTTCAACCTCGATTTTCATTGATAGTACGTAATCATATTTTCTTCCACATTCATAACATGTAACGGCACTCAGTGCGAAAAGTTATGGATAACGGTGGATTTTCTACATGCAATACATATAATCCAGCACCACTGATTGTGTCCATTACAACAAATCGACATGTGCAAATCATGTAGTTATGAAGATCTCGCTCGCACCATCTATCACCATTCTAACAGCTCACTTGAGTATAAGTAAACATTGTCCTCCAACGAAGAAGGGGATTGAATCCCTGAGACAAAAAGAGCCCAATTCTAAGAAAAACCTACACCATCTTCAAGATTCCTATAATCCTTGTAAATTGAGAATTATAGTGAAGCTCCTTCCCCTCCAATGGTTTTCCTGATTAAGAATTTCACGTAAATCCTACGTATCCCTTTTTGTGTTGTGTTTTCTTTACATGCACTACCTTCACTACTTCTATCTCTTGTGATGAGGATCGACCATCTAATCACTTGTAACAGAATATCACCATAATAAACTGGTGCTTTTATTGAGATCTAAGTCCCTATACTCAAGTCCTCCCTCTAAAAATCAAAATCTTCCTCAAAAAAGCCTCTTCCACAACACCAATGACCCAAGAAAGCAAATCGTGACCCTCAATGGTGCAATGTCTAAAGGCAAGGCCATTAGCACCATTGGGGGTATGGTTCCCCCATATGTCATCGATCAACTATGTACCATAAAAGACACCGGCTCCTTCTCGCCTCAGGGGGCAGTCGCCAATGTCCAACCATCGCAACAATATGAAGACGAGCTCCTTCAGATGCTCGCCGATATGAAAGAGCATAGGAAAGAGCAACAAGTCCAGTCAGATCGTGATCAAGAGCAGGCAAATTTCAACTATAAGAATGCCATCCGCGAACAGGAGGCATTAAGGCGGCTCAGCAACAACTCTAGGCCCAAATTGCTGCCCTCTAGAATAACCAGACACTGACGAAGTTGGAAAATGAGCCTGAAGTCAGCGGGTCTCTCGACTTTCAAGCCTCGATGAGCTGATCCAAAGACGGGTCGCGAAGGCTAAGCTACAAAGCCGCCTAATGCTTTCAACTGCCAAGTCTTCGACTTTCCTCTCTCTAAGAAAATCCTAGAGTGCGAGTTCTCAAAGAAGTTCTGTAACGCCCCGATCCTGCAGGCACGGAGACGTTACTGCTACGTATATACAAGAAATGCCCTCACGTATATACGCTAAGCATCAGTACAGCCAAGAATCAGAGTACGGAAGCACGTGGTGCATTATACATTCTAACATATGAGTACAATTAAAAAGTTATCATCAGATGTGACACAATATTACATGAATATTACATCACTGATAGGCACAATTGCGAGAATACAAAGAGATGCACAAGCATGAACAGTACAAATGGCGCTCACGAGTTACAATAGGAAAACTCGAGAGACGCGCAGAGGGCCTGGAAGGATGAGGCTCTGGACAGTCTGCTGGGGATCCGCGCTTTCGCTGCGCCACTCTGATCAGCAACTGGGAGAATCCACACCCTCTAAACTCTAAAACTTGGGCATGAGGATTCAGAGGAGTCAGAACTCCCTAGCGAGTGGTGATGCGAAAGCCAGATGGCATGCTGAGATGAGCACATATGTATCATAAATCTAAGTCATAAATATGCATTGTAAACCATATCATGAGCGCCAGCATGCAGGAGCAAGTAGAGAGACAGTAATCGATATCAAGCCGGGAACATGTATGATATAAGGTGATAAGAGGAAGTAACGAGGCGATGAATAAAGTAGACAAGGTAATACCAGATATCTCCTAAACTAACATAAAACCGATAAACCAATAAAACTGAATAAAATCGAATAAAACTGCTTACGAGCAAAACCGATCGCACAAGCTTAGGTCTACATCGAAAGAAATTCAAACAAGGAAACCCTCATCTATATATCTTTATCCATATCACCATAATCTGAGTGCATACAATCCTAGTTATAAAACAACACAACAAATTGTATATTAGCATCTTATGATAATTGGGGCCGTCTAAGTTGTAGGCTTCAGTATGCGTCC
Source organism: Agave tequilana (assembly GCA_038442645.1). Taxonomy (NCBI): domain Eukaryota; kingdom Viridiplantae; phylum Streptophyta; class Magnoliopsida; order Asparagales; family Asparagaceae; genus Agave; species Agave tequilana. The sequence continues at coordinate 24,264 of JAVJIF010027741.1, forward strand.
CATTTCATATACTTTCACTTACAACTTATAGAGCAAGTTATTTGAAAACTGATGAAATTTGACGAATCATGTTTAGGATGGGCCCCGTACATCCCCGGGACAACGGTCCAGGAGTATTAGGTGCTAAGCCGGAACGTACCGCTAGGTACCAGGACTTATTTACGCCTGAACAGGAATAGAGTATCGCAGATCCCATAAAAATAGGCCTAGGGCGTGTGCATACCCGGCAGGAATAAACAGGAATAGGGGTGCCAGCATACTCCAAGGAATCCCTGGTGGCCGCCAGGTAATCCCTTAGGTATGTAGCCACGCGTGACTCGATAAGACCACCATGAACATGATTATTCAGGACCATTAGTTTCTCCCAAACCGGATGCAAGTTGTCTTATAATAATTTATCATGCAATTATCAATTTACGGGAATAGCAGGAGCAGGACATGATCAGGAATTCAGGAGTACATGAGTAAATGTATAAGACGAGTGCAGGTCACTGTATATAATACAGGATAACAGGTATAGGATTCCGTAAATAAGATAATCACAGGTCAAGTATTAATATGACTGGAGGTAGGTGATAAGTAATGTCATAACAAGGAGCAAGTGTTAAGTAGTAGCAAGTCGGGTGTTAAGTGATGTCACATCAGTTGTCAAGTGATACAGACAGGTGTCAGATATTAGCATGTAGATGATAGGTATCAAGTAATAACATGTCAAGTTTTAACATATCAAGCATGTACTTGAAAAGTGATAGAGTAATAGCTGAGCACAATCAAGCAGAGCTGAGCAAACTGGAGCGAAGCTAATGTACAACACTAAGGGTACGTTTGTTTTCCCGCAAAAGGCCACAAAATCGCAAGTCGTAAAACCTCTTTTCCATTTTTCGCTGTTTGTTTCGCTGCAAAACAACTTGCAAATACAACTCTCATTCCCAATTGCAGTTGCTACAGTTAAATTTGTGGTCATGTAAATCTCACTTTTACACTCACATTTTCCCATTTGCAATTGCTACAATTAATTTTGTGGTCATGTAAATTCTACTTGTAGTACACTTGCAGTCCCAAAGCAGTTACTTGATAATCAATATATAATTTAATATTATTAAATATTTAATATTTTTATTAGTGTTTAATTTCTTATCTAATTATTTTATATTTGTATTTTTAGTTTTTTATTATTTTTAATATTTTTTAATATTTGATATTTAATTATTTTAATTTAATATTTCATTTAATATTGTTATTTAATACTTTATTATTTTATTAATATTTACACCAATTTTCTTAATATTTTAGTTAGATTTAATATTTTATTAATATAACAATAATATGCTTTAATATAAAATTATAATATATTTAATTTATTTATTTCTTAATATAAATAATTACTTTATTAATATTATAATATACTTTAAAATTATATTAAAATTATATTATGTTAATATTGTAATAATATTTTATTATTAAATTTAAATTATGTTACTTTGTTTATTTTATATTTTTATAATATTACAATATTATTATAATAAAATTAATATTATAATAATCTTAAGTATTTATAATATTATAATATTATAACTATATTTTATTATTTTTCTTAAGATTTTTTTTAATATTTATGTTTTATTAGTATCCTTAAAATTTTATTAATGTTCTTTATATTTTCTTTAAATTTTATAATTATTTATTTAGTTAATATTTTAGTAATATTTTACTAATTTTACTAATATTTTATTATTGTTATTGTTATAATTAAAATATTAATATTTTATCTCAAATTTATTAGTACAATTTAATTTTCAATAGTATATTTAATTTAATAGTATTTATAATATTTAAATCACTGCTACAGTTAATTTTGTGGCCAAATTTTGCACTTATACTTTTAAGTTATCAACCAAACACCGTAAACACATATACTTTCTCATTCACACTTTCACTTTACCAATCAAACACTGTAAAACACAATATACTTTTCCATTTACAATTTCACTTTACCAACCAAATACTGTAAAACACAATATATTTTCTTTGCTACAGTTCACTTTTTCTATTCTCATTTTATGACTTACGACTTGCGACGTTTTGCGGCGAAACAAACAGGCCCTAAATGCTATCACGCTCGGCGTGGTTACCGCTCGCAGCGTAGCTAGACACACGTGTTGCAACAAGCGTATGAACGCCATACTACCGCTTACGGGGAAGCCATGCTCACGGGGTAACTACGCGAGAACGGAGAAAGCAGTAAAGTGTTGACGCAAGGTCCGCCTGCCAGTCGTAGCATAGAGAAAGTCCAAAGGACATTAAAACCTTAGAGGTTATACCCGGAGGTTAGGCCCGAAGGCAAGAGTATCTGCAGAAGGCGTTAGTTCCAAATAGTTCACAAATAGAACCTAGAAATAAATACATAATGTAGATACAAATTGACCAGACGAAGCGGGGAAGTCTAAAAGGAAAGCGAGAATACTCGCCTAAATACGAAAAATATTGTGAAATTCCCGATCTCTGAAATCCAGGTACTAATGCGCAAACGCGTTAAAAGAAAATAGAAAGAAGGAATCAAGAGAGAGAAAGAGATAGGAGAGAGAGAGAAAGAGGAGCTAGAGAGAGAAATTCACAGAGAGATAGTGCACAGGGAGAGAGTGTGTACAGGGAAACGCGGGATTGAAAGTGAGGCACGGGGTCGCAGATGCGGGAGTCGTGTTGTGTAGAGGCCACAAACGTAGGGTTCGAGACCCGCATTTAAGTAAGGACACGAGAAGAACGCAGACGCGAGCATGAGCTCCATGTCACGTTAACACAAGAACGCGAGGATCGCGTTTGACGGAAAAGATAAAAAGTCATGATGACTTGATTGGAGTTGATCTGAAGTGCATTAAATGCAGAACGAAAATGAATCTCTGCATTAAAGATCAGATCCATGCCTATTGATCCTCGTATCTGAGAAAGTGAGGGAGAAAATAAGAAGAATATAAATATAATATCTGGATAAATTCCGGTATTTGGAGAAAACACCGAAAACTCTAGAAAAGCCTGAAAATTGAAGTAGCTCGGAAAGCTTTCCACAAATTCTCCAAAATAATAAATATTATTTTAAGATATTTGGTGAAATCGATTTTTAGAAATTCAATATCGTTTTCAAAATAAAAATCCTGAAATCAACCGTCGATACTGGTCTACACTGGGTCGGCCAGATTTTGATAAATTCTAAAAATTCTCAGAAAATGGCTGAAAGAAGAAAATATGATTCTAAGAAGCAATGTGAAAATGTAATCTAGAAATTCAATTCTGATTACAAATTAAAAATCCTGGAATCAGCCAGCGATTTTGGCCGACACCAAATCCGGTGGAATTTCGATAAATTCATAAAAATTCTCAGAAAAAGTATTTAGATAAGAAATATGATTTTAGGAAATAATGTGAAAAGCCATTTCTAGAAATTCAACTCTAATTGTAAATTAAAAATTTGAGAATCGGTCAGCGGTACTAGTCGACACCGGTTTTGAAGATTTTCAATTTAATTCAGAAAAATTTCAAAAAATCATTGAAAATTTAAAATATTAGAAAATGATGTTTGAAACTGAAATCGATCAAATCTAAATAACAAAAAGACCAAATCAAGTAATAACCTAAGATCGGGTCCCCGGTTAAGACTAGGGCTGACTCAGAGTTCACGAATCCGGATCTAAAGCAAAACAATCATATAAATAATTTATAATAAAAAATAAATATAGGAAGTAAATCAAAAATATGATCGAAAAATCTGAATACGCAACTAAGTACGTATTTCGGGAGCGGGGTGTTATATTCCATCCACCTTATAAAATTGCGTCCTCACAATTTCGATAAGGGGTAAAATGAACACAAAGAGGACAGGGACGGGAATTATACCAATAAGATATGAATCACTACAGGTAGGGTTCTCAAGTTGACTGAATAATAATCAGAATATAGACATCTTCTGCACTTCCTGCTGTATAAATCTTCGAATGATGCCGAATAATACTAACCTGATAACACTACTTTGCAATAGAATTGCGGCTGTCCTGCATACTTGATAGCTCTTTGAGAATAAGCTAGAATACTGAATATGAAGAAAACCCCAATAAAATTCTTGGAATAACCCGATCGTGGATCAATCCTGAGAATATCCGAGTTTCATAGAGTTGGCCGAAGAGATCATATAATAGCTTCATTCAGAACCAGCCACTACCTCTCTAGTATATCCATATCTTAACTTTTTATAAAGGCTACAAAAAACCAAAATAGTGGAAAGATGGAAGGGATTAGGAATCAAAGGAAGGGTGATCAAGAAAGAATAGATTACTCTGTACTTGTAGTTGGACTGTATAACTAGGACTCATGCATTCCAGTTGCAAATTTCTTTACCATTAATCTGCCATCTGGATGTACTGAGGATACGAGAGCTTAGGCTTTGATACCATCCTGTAACGCCCCAATCCTAGGGGTACGGGGACGTTACTGCGACGTATATACGCAGGTCAAAAATACCCTCACGTATATATGCTAAGCATCAGTATAGACAAGAATCAGAGTACGGAATCACGTGGTGCATTATACATTCCAACATATGAGTACAATTACAAAGTTATCACCAGATGTGACACAATATTACATGAATATTACATCATTGATAGGCACAATTGCGAGAACACAAAGAGATGCACAAGTATGAACAGTACAAATAGCGCTCACGAGTTACAACAGGAAAACTCGAGAGACGGGCAGAGGGCCTGGAAGGATGAGGCTCTGGACGGTCTGCTGGGGATCCACGCTTTCGCTGCGCCACTCTGACAGCAACTTGGAGAATCCACACCCTCAAAACTACAAAACCTGACATGAGGATCCAGAGGAGTCAGAACTCCCCAGCGAGCGGTGATACGAAAGCCAGATGGCGTGCTGAGATGAGCACATGTGTATCGATAAATCCAAGTCATAAATATGCATTGTAAACCATGTCGTGAGCGCCAACATGCAGGAGCAAGTAGAGAGACAGTAATCAATATCAAGCCGGGAACATGTATGATATAAAGTGATAAAACCAATAAAACTGAATAAAACTAAATAAAACTGATTACGAGCAAGACGATCGCACAAGCTTAGGTCACGGCTCCATGAGATTAGTACATCGAAGGAATATTCCAAACAAGAAAACCCTCATCTATATACCTTTATTCCATATCACCGTAATCCTAGTGCATACAACTCGACTTACAAAACAACACAACAAATTGTATATTAGCATCTTATTATAATTGGGGGCATCTAAGTTGTAGGCTTCAGTATGCGTCCCATTCCACAAACTCTCACTTACAACTTATAGAGCAAGTTATTTGAAAACTAATGAAATTCGACGAATCATGTTTAGAATGGGCCCCGTACATGCTAGGACAACGGTCCAGGAGTATCCGGTGCTGAGCCAGAACGTACCGTTAGGTACGGGACTTATTTACGCCCGAACAGGAATAAAGTATCACAGATCCTATAGAAATAGGCCTAGGGTGTGTGCATACCCGGCAGGAATAAATAGGAGTAGGGGTGCCAGCACACCCCAGGGAATCCCTGGTGGCTGCTTGGTGATCCCTCAAGTATGTGGCCACGCGTGACTCGATAAGACCACCATGAACATGATTATTCAGGACCCACTAAACTCCCACAAACCGGGTGCAAGTTGTCTTATAATAATTTATTATGCAATTACCAATTTACGGGAATAGCTGGAGCGGGACATAATCAGAAATTCAGGAGTACATGAGTACATGTATAATACGAGTACAGGTCACTGTATATAATACAGGATAACAGGTATAGGATTCCCGTAAATAAGATAATCACAAGTCAAGATTAATATGACTGGAGGCAGGTGACAAGTCACGTCTTAACAAGGAGCAAGTGTTAAGTAGTAGCAAGTCGGGTGTCAAGTGATGTCACATCAGTTGTCAAGTGATACAGACAGGTATCAGGTATTAGCATGTAGATGATAGGTATCAAGTAATAACATGTCAAGCATAAACTTCGCAACTGATAGAGTAATAGCTGAGCACAATCAAGCAGAGCTGAGCAAGCTGGAGCGAAGCTAATGTACAACACTAAATGCTATCACGCTTGGCGCGATTACCGCTCACAGCGTAGCTAGACACACGTGTTGCAGCAAGCGTATGAACTCTATACTACCGCTCACGACGAAGCCATGCTCGTGGGGTAAGTACGCTAGAATGGAGTAAGCGGTAAAGTGTTGATGCTAGGTCTGCCTACCAGGCGTAGCATAGAGAAAGTCCAAAGGACTTTAAAACCTCAGAGGTTATACCCGGAGGTTAGGCCCGAAGGCAAGGGTACCTGCAGAAGGCGTTAGTTTCAAATAGCACACAAATAGAACCCAGAAACAAATACATAATGCAGATACAAGTTAACCAGACGAAGCGGGGAAGTCCAAAAGGAAAGCGAGAGCACTCGCCTAAATACGAACAATATTGTGAAATCCCCGACCTCCAAAATCCAGGTAACTAACGCGTCAACGCGTTAAAATAAAAAAGAGATAGAAGGAATCAGAGAGAGGAGAGAGAGAAATCCGCAGAGAGAGTGCACAGGGGAGAGAGAGTGTGTACAGGGAGACGCGGGATTGAAAGTGAGGCACGGGGTCGCAGATGCGGGGGTCGCAGATGCGGGAGTCGCAAACGCAGGGTTCGAGACTCGCATTTAAGCAAGGACATGAGAAAAACGCAGATGTGAGCATGAGCCCTGCGTCACGTTAGCACAAGAACGTGAGGATCGCGTTTGACGGAAAAGACAAAAAGTCATGTTGACTTGATTGGAGTTGATTTGAAGTGCATTAAATGCAGAACGGAAAGGAATCTCTGCATTAAAAACCAGATCCTTGTCTGGTGATCCTCGCGTCTAAGGAAAAGAGAGAGAGAGAAAATGAGAAGAATATAAATATAATATCTGGATAAATTTCGGTATCTGGAGAAAACACCGAAAACTCTGAAAAAGCCCAAAAAATAAAGTAGCTCGAAAAGCTTTGGAAAATTCTTTAAAATAATAAATATTATTTTAAAATGTTTAGTGAAAGCGGTTTTTAGAAATTCAATCTCATTTTCAAAATAAAAATCTTAAAATCAACCATCGATACTGGTCTACATCGGGTCGGCCGTATTTTGATAAATTCTGAAAATTCTCAGAAAATGCCTGAAAGAAGAAAATATGATTCTAAGAGGCCGTGTGAAAATGGAATCTAGAAATTCAATTCTGATTGCAAATTAAAAATCTTATAATCAGCCAGCGATATTGGCTGATACCAAATCCGGTGGAATTTCGATAAATTCAGAAAATTCTCAGAAAAAGTATTTAGATAGGAAATATGATTTTAAGAAATAATATATAAAACTATTTCTAAAAATTCAACTCTAATTGTAAATTAAAAATCTGAGAATCGGTCAGCGGTACTAGTCGACACCGGTTTTGAAGATTTTCAATTTAATTCAGAAAATTCTAAAAAATCATAGAAAATCTAAAATATTAGAAAATATTGTTCAAAATTAAAATCGGTTAAATTTGAATAACAAAAAGATTAAATTGAGCAATAACCTAAGACCGGGTCCCCGGTTCAGACTAAGGCTGACTCCGAGTTCACGAATCCGGATCCAAAGCAAAACGATCATATAAATAATTCATAATACAAAATAAATACAGGAAGTAAATCAAAAAATATGATCAAAAAATCTGAATATGCAACTAAGTACGTATTCCGGGAGCGGCGTATTACAAGTTCTTGACTCTAACTTTTGACTACTACTCTGGAGTGAACAATCCAGCTTAACACGTCAGGCATTTTCAGAACAAAACAGTAGTCCATTCTCATAGTGATCCGCTCATGTACATCATCTTCCCTTCAGTCTAAAAATGGGGCCTCAGATTGGTCTACTTCCTGCCTCCATAATTTCTTTACAACTTCGAGGTGTCTGAAGCGTTCCTCACCCAGTACGCATCCACTGGGAGACTAACAGGAATAACTACCATCTTCTCACCGTAAAGATAAGCCAGACCGACAGCCTCGAATCTTACATCAGCACTTCCACAGCCAATTGGCCAAGATCCCCAATTGTGGTGAGGGCATCTCTATACTCGCGTTCATCAACGGGCACAAGTCGCTTATCCCCTGTATAAGCATCTTCTGAAGCATAATGTCACCCGAATAAGCACAGTTCTATCCTGAGCTCAGCCCTACATCTAGTTGGAGGGTGCAATGAAGATTTCCTCCAACCACTCCATGAAGCCTGGCGACCATGGAGGAAATTTGAAGTCTCAGCACAAAGCCTCCACCCATGCCCAAGATCAGAACGGGGGGTAACTTGCCTACAAGAGACAAGCGATCCAAATCCTCTCATTGAGCTCACTTTGAGTCTACAAGATGACAGAGCAATTCACCCGCTCAAGCTCCCCATCAACGAAGTCTTTAACACCATCAAGGATCAACCCTAGGTCAAGCGTCCGAGACCCATCCAATATGACACCTCGTATCTCAGATCATAAGAGTATTGCTCCTACCATTATGATGGTAAGGTGCACAAGACCATCCATTGTCGGAGCCTCCGAAGGTACCTAGAAGAACTCATTCGCTAGGGCTTTCTTAAAGAATATGTCCTGACACCCGAAGTAGACTCCAAATTTGGACAGTCGAGCACTCCTCCTCCCCAACCACAGTACGAAATCATCCAATACAAGATAATCGAGTGATCCGCTCATACCTCTCTAAACTGGGTAGCACGCTTATTCATACTTATGTACTTTTACTTGCATTGCATTGTCAAAAAAAATTATATTCTGCTTCTGACCATTTTTAGCCTACTCTGTTGTTGGGGTTCCCCCCCACTCGGAGTCTAATGCTTGTATGCTCGATTATGGATTCCACCCCATCTCGAGAATGGCAAAGCAAGCAATCACCTGGAGCTTCCCTCATCCTACACGCGAATGTACCCTTGGTAGTTTTCCTCTATCAATCGTGAAATACAGCCGCCAACCTATGGGCTTCACTTATCTTAGGGTGTATATACCCTTAGTAGTTTATATTAGAATTATATCTAGATACTATGTATCATATGATGCAAATATGTAAGAGTTTCGATAAAATATATCACATGTATCAGATGTTTATATCTATTATAAATAAGAATTAAGAGGAGAAAGCCTATCAAGCTTTCTCATACCTTTTTCATATTCTCTCTATATTTTTATAATATGATACCAGAGAGATCCCTCTTCCATTGCCATCTATTTCTCCTCTTTCCATAAACCTTAACTCTAGCAGCCAACTATCTACTTCATCTTTTCTTCTTATCATCCATTTTCTTTCTTTTTAGATCTTACGTGATCTTGAATTTAGATCTTAAAAATAAAAAAATATTATTAAAATGAAGAGTACAATGGCGGTACAGTTCATCGTAAACAATACCGTGGGTATTGTGAAATTACACCAAGAGGGGGGGATGAATAGGTATATAGCTAATCAAATGAAAATTTAAGACAATATAATATGAAATAACACAACCGATCACTTAAATCAAGACTTAAAGCCGGATTCCCCATGAAGAGCTCTGAACTTCTCCTCATGATTCCTCTAGATAAGAGCTGAGGTGCTCAATTGCTATCTTGTTGAGATGTGTATTGATCAACAAGAATAAATGAATGATAAACAAGTAAACAGAGACAATAAAGCAATTGCAAACAAAAAAATTTGTTTCGAGGTTCTAGCCACCGCTCTATGTCCCCGCCTTCACCACCGTGAAGGATTTTACTATCCACTATTGGATCTTCCACAAAGGGACCATACAACAAGAAATTACAACCACTCAGAGTACACAGCTCCCCATCATAATCCTCTACACCAGAGGCAAGACAAAGCCAATTGAGATAACAAGCTCTGGGTGATCAAGAGATCACAAACACTCTCTTTGCAACTCTCTTACAAATATCCTATAGGGTATAATGTAAACTTGAAGCTCAAGAATGTAAGTGAGACTTAAATAAAAAAGAGAGATTTTAAGAGCAGAAAAACTCAATTAAAACTTTAAAAATAAGAGCACAGAAGAAAACTTGAAACCTTTTCTCTTTGAAAGCAAAAATTAGATTTTCAATAGAATTTGTAGTTATGAAATATTCAATTCAAATGACCCTTTATATAGGTTTTAGAAAAATACTTTTAAAAATGTTTTACCAGGTCTAAAAGGAAGAAATTGACCCTAGAAATTTAACTTTTCACGTTTTAAAAGAAACATGTTTAAAAATAGATGTAAAAGGACTGGTTGTTACTGCCAATCTGGCAGTCTGTCGGTCGATCAACCGGTCGACTGGCCATTAAAAAATTTGACTGTTGGCTCTCGGTCCACCAGTTGGTCGATCGTGTTTAACCAAGAACAAACTAGTTACAGTCGGTCGACCGCCCGGTCGACCGCATAAGGGACTGGTCGACCGGGAATGTGTGCAACATGCACAACCCAATTGCCAGAGATTCGGTCGACTGTCCGGTCGATCGTTCTAGCCTGTAATAGGCACGGTCGACCGCCCGGTCGATCAACCTAGTCCAAAAATTGGGTCAAAGTAATTTTTGAAGATAAAGAAAAATTTTCAAATAATTTTTGTTTGAATTTTGAAAGAGAGAAGATATGTATAGCCATAGATACAAGTTCTAAACTGAGATAGAAATTTCTAAGAAAATATGGAACAAGTATCAAAATTAAACATGTCAAAATCATACTTTTGAAAACGTGCAATTTTGTGTGCGTGTATCTTTGAGCCTCGAATCTATATTCTACTTTTTAACAAACTAGTTTCTTACAAGGTTCTAATCGACTACAAGAGTCTTCAAGCGGTCTTCTCTAACAGTGACGTTTGAGCGACGCTGAATGCTTTGAGCTATGATCCCGTTCTTGAGTACCCTTGAACCATCAACACCTTCCTTTAGAGAAAGAAACCTGTTAGATCCTTTTGAATCTTGTCAGATCTTTTTGAACCCTAAATGCACTCTTGAACTTGATTAGTACCAAATAACTTCATATTCTTTGTTATCATCAAAACACAAAATCGGGGATTGTAACCTTTGGGCTAACGTTTGTTCAACTAAAATAAAAAATATATTTAGTCATTTCCTCCATAAAATAAAAAATTAGCCTCCCTCAAGTTCCAAAACCCTAGCAGTTATCAAATGTCTCCACCTTTATTGTCTTTCTCCATAAACTTCTGATGTTGTTGAATCAAATGGTGTTGTCAGATACTTACGTTGCTGCTGATCGATTCTAGCATCAATATTGTTGTTGTTGCCTTCATCTACTATGGGTATCTATTATTATTGAGTTTGAATATCTCTAAAAATCTTTACTTTTATTGGGTTTGAGGATCTTTCAAAACCTCTGTTGGCCCAAAGGCCATTTGCCCTTAGTTTTGATGATAACAAACCATATGTAGTTAGGTATTAACAAAAGTGTTTAATTAAGTTTCAGGAAAAATCTTATGCGGCATTTCTAGTCCAACGCAAGACGCACACATTTGGAAGCAAAGAGGATTTAGGTCCCAGAGCCTAGCACACTAGAAGAGCTCAAGGATCAAGCATATCAAGAAGACTATACAAGATTTGTATCTTTACCGTTTTCCATTTTAGTTAGGATTTATAGATGTTTGTCAAAACTAAGATGAAAGAAGTTGATAGTTTTTTGGATTGTCACACTCACACACATTTCATAATCCTTTAGTGTTTTCATACAAAACTCTATTACCTTGTTTCTTACCAAGTTTCAGAAAAACCAAGTTTCGAAAAATCAAGTTTCGGAAAAACAAGTTTTGGAAAAACCAGTTTTTGTTTTTTGAAAAGATTTTTACCAAAATATAGTTCTAAATTATTTGGTGTTGATCTATGATCACACTCTACTTGCTCAAAGACCTAGAGCTTTATTTTGTATCTACATATTAAAAGAAATTTTATTAGAAAAAATTTTGACTTCAAAATATCTTCAAAAACCTTATCTTTGCCCTTCTCTGGTTGACGTGCGGTCGACTGCTTGCAGAGCAAAACTGCTCTATCGGTCGACAGCGCGGTCGACCAACGTGCACCAATGTGCACGCGTGCACTGCGGTCGACTGACTGGTCGATTGGAAGCAAGAGCAGTATTCACTGTTTTTTCCGGTCAACTGAGACGGTCGACCGACAGAGAGTTTTAACTCTCTATTTGGGATCCACGGTTGACCGGCCGGTCAACGGCTTTCCCAACAGTTGGAAATCCGACCATTGGCGGTCGACCGCCCGGTCAACCAGCAGCAGAAAACTCTGCTGAGTTGGCTCCCAACGGGCAGATTCTGTTTTGTCTTTTGTTGGGTCTTCTCGTAACAGATCATTGGGTTTTCTAACCTCATTTTCTTCCCCTATAAATAGGGGGAGTATGAAACAACTCAATAACAAGATTTACAAGCCTCATATAAAGTTTTTCAAAGTTTGGTCTCTTTGCATAAAAAATTTTATTGAGCCAACTATTTCCAAAGCTTTAGTATTTTAACTTGAGCCATTTCCTCTACTTCTCTACTTGATATTTAGCACTAAACAATCCAAGTGCTTCATTTCCTCATCTTGGTTGTAAGGTTGTGCTTGTGAGCTACCTTTGTGGTCAAGTGTTGATCACCGTTTTCTTGGATTGAGAAGTTGTAGAGGTTGCGACCTTGAGCGAGCTAGTGAGCTCCAAGTTGGTTTTGCAGCACCGTGAGAGAGGACAAGTGTGTCCAAAGAGTTCTAGTGAGAACTTATAATTGATTGACGATCCAGTGGGATCGCTTATAGTAAAATTCTTCATCGTGTTGAAGGCAGGGAAATAGAGCGTGGCTCGAACCTCGATATTCTTGTGTTTGCGATTGTCCACAATCTCTCTATACTCTACTCTCTTACTTTACTTACACTTATATTGCTTACTCTATTGCAAGGTCTATCTAATTGTTTGTGTTTATTGCTAATTTGTTTTTTCCCGCATTATTTACATTTAGTATAGCCATCACCTATTCACCCCCCCTCTAGGTGATTTTCAATTGGTATCAGAGCCTAACCCCAGCTTTTGGTTTAACCACCTTAGGGAGATCCTTCTTATTTGGCTATATTATTTGTTGCATATTTTATTTGTTTGTGCACTAAACCTATTTTCATGGCATCACTTGACTTCTCTAGCATCAAGATTTGTGTACTAAAAGACACGCCAAACTTAATTGATATAGGTGCGTCGTCCTCCTCCAAGACTTAGGGGGAGATGGTGCCCGGGTGGTGGATGCATCAAGCTTAACGAACAAATCGCCACTTGCATTGCTATCAAAGAGGCACCCATTTTGGAGATTGCCATGGTTTGGTAACTTCTCCACTTAAGACTTTTTATTCTTTTGATCTATACATGCATAGAATTTGCTAGTTCCATTTTGTAACATGCTTTAATTATGTAGACTTGCATATCCTTATTTTGTTTTGTTTTTATCTTGACTCTAGTTGAGATTGTGTATTTGGTTTGCTTTTATTTCTATACTAGCCATGTTTTGTTTGTCCATGTATCAAGATTTCTTTTTGATAATAAATGCTTCTATAAAAATATTATCAAAAATGAAAATTATTTAACCAAATTTAAGCAAATAAATAGAGATAGCAATTGCGCGCCTCAACTCTTATCTAGAGGAATGTCGATGAGAAGTACAGAACCCTTAAAGGGATATTCGGCTTCAATATCTCAATTTATTGCTTAATTATTAAAATGAATTTTTTTTGTTAATACTAAAATAAAATAAAATAAAAATGAAAATTTAATTTTATGTGTTTTTCATGCCTATACTATTTTACCAATGTTTTCATTTTTTATATGTTAATATATATTAGTCACAAATTTCCTTTTAAAAGGAAAATTAACATTAAAACAAAAATAAAAAAAATTTACAGTTTGGGGTCGGTCGACTGAGTAGCCTGTCATAGGCCCAGTCGATCGGGCGGTCGATCGAGATAATCTGGAATAAAAAAAAAAAATTAACTCGTAGCCGTCGACCGGGCGGTCGACCGTCTGAAACAGAGATTGCTCTCAGTTTGCGCCGGTCGACCGGGCGGTCGACCGGAAGTCGGGTTTGCTGTTGTTTACCCGGTTTTTATAAAAGCCCTAAAACCCCAAATCCTTTCATTTTCTCTTCTCCAACCGACTTCTCCTTCTCCCCTCTCTTATTTTCTTTCTCCCAAATCAAAATCCGACCCACTAAAACTCCTCCAAATCCAAAATTCATCCTCCAAAAATTGTCAAAATTGTTTTCAAGATTCAGATCTGCAACTTTTCAGGGCTTTCTCTTGGATTTTAAGGTATAACCTAAAATTTCTCTTGAATCTCTTAAAATTTCCTTATTAATCTTGTTTATCCATCTTTAGTTCGTGCTTTTATCTTGTGTAATCCATCATCATGTCCAAACGATCCCGATCTGAGAAGGGAAAAACCCCTGAATCATCATCTAGCCCCTTTATTAGCCAAAATGCATCTCATAAATATACTATAATTCACAATAAACATGTAATTTCTAGTAGGACTATGGTGCTTAGTGATTTTGAGCACCTTAATCTTACAAATATCTTGAGTACTAGTTCACTTGAAAATTTTGTCACAATAAAAGAACCAGTTTATCCTGAACTAGTCCATTATTTTTACTCTAACTTGTCCTTCCATAATTATCACATCCGGTCTAGAGTCATGGGCAAGGATATAAATATTTCTTTTGAAAAATTTTCTAATCTCCTACACCTCTCCAGTGAGGGGGTAGATGCTTATAATGTAGATTTTCATGAGTTTACTTATCTTGACGGTGAGTCTGCTCACACCGCATCTATTTTGCTCCACGATGATGATAACACCGCTTTAGTTAGGAATAAGGAGGTGAAGTATTATACTCTCATTGCCTAAGTCTTGCCTAAAATCGTTTCTATAACCTTTTGCCTAAATCAGGAAAGTATAGTCATGACAGGGGTTCTGCTCCTCTCCTGATCTATTGCTTTTTTGAAAGGTATTAGAATTAACATTCTAAAACTCATCATCGATTATATGACGTCTGATCATCTTTTGGTCCCAAACCGGCATTTGCCCTTTGGGATGCTTATTACACGTCTTCTAAAATAACTTCATTTTTGATCTTTTCACTGAACGGTCCATCGAACTGTCAGTTGACATCAACAGCACTCTCCTCAAGAGGATGCGTGTTTAGGAGCGTGCTCCTGCTTCTCAGCCGTAGCCTATCATTCCTGCTATTGCTCCAGGATCTTCTTCTGGTTCTTCTGCTTCCTTCGATCCCTATCATGCTGTCACCACTCAGCTTCGGGAGCATAGCCAACAGATGTCCGTGAGATGGCCTCTCACTTTCAGCGACTAGAGCAGCGAGTGGATAATGATCTCAACCACATCTGTGATTCTATTTGCTATATGCAACCCTGCCTCCATAACATCTACCACAGGCACATTTGGCTGGCTCCTCTTCCGCGTGGTCGCTCACAGCCACTTCCGTCTGTCGGTCCTCCTTTTGATGCCTGGGTTTCTCTTCCTGTTGTTCCTGAGCCGCCAGCTTCTCCTGAAGACTCTGATTTCCAGGCGGACTGACCCCTTTTATTGATGACAAAAACGGGGAGAGTTATTTGATGGAGTTATTATGGGAGTTGGCTTTTATGCTTTTATGTTTTATTTTCTGTATTTGGATTTGAGTATGTAGTTTGTTTTGTGGACATTATGTGTTGAGTAAGTTTGTGTTTGATCGAGTTTTTACCTTCACACAAAAATAAAGATGTTAGATTTAGAAGTAGTTGTGCAAGGTTCTCAATTCTAATCGGCGGTAGCAGTGGCTATGCGGGTCGTGATCCTCTGGGAGGGACTAGCGATGGAAGCTTTGTCAATAAGTTATCTCTAAAGTTTTTATTATTTTAATGTTAAGTTAGAAAGAAAGAAGATGGAGAAGAAGAAGTGATATTTACAATGGAAGTGAAGAAAAGAAATTGAGAATATGGTAGTGTGAGATCTAAAAAGAAAGAAACTATAACACGTATAAACCTCTTCTACCTTGCTTACCTTTGATCTGTTCGCGACGACTTACCCTGTCTTGGAAGGCGTGCAAGTATGGTGTATAGGATCGTCCACCTTCGCTACCTACACTATGAAAGAAAGACAATCTAAAGAAGGATTGTTCATCTCCATAGACCATCAAGTGCTCTTCTTTGGCTAGGCAGTCTCGAAGCAATCAGATCTCACTGTTCACAAAACATTAGAGAGAAATAACAATAGAAGAAAACAAAAACTGAGATACACAAGAATCAACAAGAATAAAAGAACATAACATAATAAAAAAGAACGAACCTCGATTCGATTTATTTAACAATAGCAGAAAAGCAAAACTTACACCGATTGTCACCCTCAGTACAAGTAGATCTCCTTCCTCCATGAGAACATCATCTCCTCTCAGTTTATAAAAGGAAAAATAGAAATTACAAAAGAGAAAAGAAAATCTAAACTAGAAGAAGAAAACCTAAAACCCTAGATTTGGCCCTCTGGCTCTGCCTCTGGACGCCCTTCTCGGTTGCACTGCAGGGGGTATTTATAGGTGCAGAAGGAGGTAGAGTCCCAACACAACTCTCCCACGAAAACTGGTACCCGGATAAGACTATACTGCCGCGGAAACGCGGCTTGGGCCGCGTTTTCGCGGCCTGAGTGTGGCGGCTGGCCACGCGCTTTCGCGCGTGGCTTCCCCTGGTCCGTCCATCTGGGCGTTTCCTTCTGGAAGTTGAATCTTGGCTCTTCATCTTTGAATTTGGATATAACTTGGGAAGCAAGTTACCTAGATCCCAAATCTTTTCCACGAATTTTCTTCTCTTCTTTTAGCTTTTATCCTCATCCCGCAAATGTTTGGGGTTGAATAGAAGTCTATCCTTCCCTCTTCTTTAATATTTGCAACTTTGGCCCTTAGTATTTGCACTTTTGACAATTGATATTTGCACTTTTGCACTTGGGCTTGAATATGGGCTTTTGGGCTTCTTTTAGGCTTTATTTATTATTAAAATAAGAACTCAAGGCCTGCACACAATAAATCATAAAATATTAGTAAATGTGCAGAATTATATGAATAAATATGAAAATGTGATGGTAAATATGATGATAAAAATGTACTTTTCACTACCAATCACACCCCCACACTTATCTTTTTGCTCGTCCTCGAGTAAAAATCAAAGAGAAAAAGAAAAGAAAAATTAATCTAACCTAACTCACTTTCGTAGGAATCACGGTTGCACTTAGCATGTGCAACAAGCCGTTAAACCTCTAGGTTACCCTAGAGGACGAGTGTTGTCTCGTGAGGGTTTTCAGCGGATTACACCCACAAAACCATAAAAAGGAAAATATTTGAAATACTTTTGCAAAGACTAAGTAGTCTATAAGTTTTAGGATTATCATTTTTATTCATTCTTAAACTTAGTCTTTATAAAGTAAATTATTATCCATTTTAGGTAAGGGTCAAAATTGAACTTCTAATATAGTCTTTTTCATTACCAAAAATCATATGCATCCTTATGAATTTTTACTAGGAATTCCTTAACTTGGACTCTCATACCTCTTTATTATTATATATATTTTATTTTTATTTTATTTTTATTATTTTTATTTTTTTTAATATGTATAACTCATCTAATTTTCTTTCGTGTAAGCATCAAGGCTTCTTGAGGCCCTCATACCTAACTAATTGACTATTAGATGTGTTAGTACATATATAAGTAATTTTTCCTTAATTTCTTTAGGCTTTCTAATCCACCCATGTAACCAACTTAAAGTCGATGACTCCCAAACCGGTTGGCTTTAGGGCACCAGGTGAGAAAACACCCCGCGGACTCAAATTCGAGTGAACTAGGCCCCAAAACTAAGGACTTTATTTTATTTACTCACTTTTAGGCATGAATACTTATGCTTCTTGAGGCACATGTATCCAGCTTAATTAGTGATTTTTTTTTGATATGAGGCACAAAGGTCTTCGTCTTAGAATCCTAGATATGCATTAGGTATGCAAATTTCATTAAGGTAAAAATCAAGACTAATTAATTATTCAATTTCTCCTCCTATACCTAAAATTTAAACAATTTATTTATTTTGACCAAGTTTTTAGAAATCCTAATCATGATTTTCCTAATTCTTAAGACTAACTTAGATTTCTTTCAAAAGATAAGTCAAAATATTGTCCTCCTTTATATATATATATATATATATATATATATATATATATATATTATATATATATTAGTTAGCAAATTTTTTAGCAAATTTTGCAAATTTTGGTTAGTTTCTACCTATGTTAGTATGTTAGTAAAGCCTACCCCCACACTTATCTCATGCATTGTCCTCAATGTATGAATGAATGCATATATGCATGAAAAAGAAGAAGGGAAGGCAGAAAATTACCTTAGGGGGTGGTTCCGGTGGTGGTCTAATTGGTCCACGAAATGCGGCCCAATCTACTTTTTGTGGAATTCGGGGGAGCCCACCAGAAATCTTGCTTATATAACCCACTAAAATGTATGTGTAATCATTTTTTAATAATTCCACCCCATCAAATTTCCATAATTCATAATTATATTCAGAGTCAATTGTGTCAACCGCCTTGTCCCAGAATGGAGAGTGAAAAGATGGAATGATTGACTTGGACGTCATAAGTGCGGGAACGAATACCGACTCAGGAAAGAAACTTAAATCAAGTAAGGGTTCAGAAGTCGGGCTAGGTTCAGGAAGTGGGTCCAAATCAATAAGTTGAAGCTTAAGTCCACAATAATCTTCCCACAATGGAATGTGACTCAATGGTGGTGATTCAAGTTCAGGAATGATATGAGTGGGAATCAAAACTGACTCGAAAATATTATCTAAGTCGGGTAACAAAACAGGAGTCAATAATGATTCGAAAATTTGAACTTGATCATAGATTTGAGAATCTAGGTCACATATCTCATTGAGTTCAATCTCATAAAAATGAGAACTTGCCAATTTATCCATGGGACTTTCAAATTTGTAAAATTGGTCAAGTTCAATATGATCATCAAAAATGGGTGACTCAATTTCATGATGAATTGGCACAAGATCCAATGTTGACTCGGAAGAAGTAAAATCAGGTGGAGACACCGGAGTCATTATTGAATCAAGAAGCAAAATTGAATCAACAAGTTGGGGTTCATGATCATATTCATGCTCAAGATCTATTTCAGGAAAGGAAAAACTTGCCAAGTTATCAAAATTTGAAGTTTCGGCAAGTTCACATGATGGCACTGAATTAGAATCTTGTTGTCCAAAGCAACTTGGTTCGTCGGCTCTAAGAGAGTGGTTAGCGATATTAGAATTGGCCGGACAGTGAGAACACAAAGATTGAACCATCATATCTAGTTCATGCTCACGAGCTAATCTAGCCTGAGTCATGGCTTCAAGCCTTTTTTGTGATTGGACTTGGAAAAAGGAAGTGTAATCGTGATGAAGTTGTGAGTCGGTGGACTCACGCATCATCATGTCTAAGATTGATGGTGGTTGTTGCTTGGACTCGTGCATACTCATCATTTCCCGGATAGATGGTTTTCTATTCTGAATGGGTGGATCTGAGTATGAATCTTGGGAATATTGTGGACAAGGTGGAGACAGAGGACAAGTCGGTTGAAAATTGGACTCGGGGGAAGCGAAACCCCATGAACTCTGTGAAGAGTTGAAAGTATGAAAATTATGGTCATAAGATGGGGGGCATGGGTTATAATCATTCGGATAAGACCATTCCGGCACACTAGGTTGATCAAAGTTGTGATATGCCGGGTTGGTAATATCCGAAAAATAGTTAGGTGTGTAATATGGATTAAAATTGGAAAAATTATTATTATATGCCATATCACACCAACACAACAAAGAAAACAAACAAATAAACAAACAAAAAGAAAAAATTCTAACCTAAGTTAGGGTAGACCTATGACCTAGACGACTCCTAACTGGTTAGACTGTCCACGGGAGGTAGGGTGCAGACTTTGACCACAAGTTAATCAGCCAGGTCAGGGTAAGAGTGGTGGGAGGTTTTCCGTCAAAGACGTTCCTTAATTAAATAACCACCAATCTTCGGGCTTTCGGCCCTCAATCCCCTTCCTAGACACTGATTTGGCAAGAGTCAACTTCCAGCACCGTTCCCCCTTAGGATAATCTCCTAATTGAGTTCGAGAAGTCCCTAGGGCCAACGTCTAGTCAATTTTTAATTAGGGTTAGGGTTGTGAGTGCTCGGAATATGATTTTGGGCCAAGGAAGGGTGATGAAATCCCCACCTTATCTTGTTAATGGGTTATGCCCTTAAGATATTTTTGTGCAAGTGTACAAGATATGTAAATAAGATTCACTCAAAGCATGAAAATCAACCAAGAGATGAGTCCTATTCTACATGAAATGCGAACGTACCTTGCTCCAGCACTCTTCAACAGTAAAATAGGAATTGAAAAGACACGTGCCTAATATGCAAACGTCTAATCAATTTTTATCTTTAACAACAAGTATTTTACTGTTGATAAATTAGCAGTAAGCAGGGTTATCATAGAACAAAGTTTAACAGAGCAGTAGACAGATATTGAAATTTGCAGCAACCTGCAAAAATTTCAGTCAGTAGTCCTCTGCTACTGCCGCAGATCCGCGGCTATTGCCGCGTTTGCGCGGCAAAGTAGCAGGCTCTGCTGCTCTGCCTTCGAGGGCAGAGGCACATAGTTGCTTTATGTCCACTTCTGCTGTTGTTTTTCTGTTCTCCAAACCTGCAAACAGAAAAAAATAAAAGAATTAGTTAATAATTTTTTTTATTATTAGAGAATAACTTACCGTCCCTCCCCGGCAACAGCGCCAAAATTTTGATTGAGTTTTTACCTGCACAAAAAAATAAAGATGTTAGATTTAGAAGTAGTTGTGCAAGGTTCTCAATTCTAATCTGCTGTAGCAGTGGCTATGCGGGTCGTGATCCTCTGGGAGGGACTAGCGATGGAAGCTTTGTCAATAAGTTATCTCTAAAGTTTTTATTATTTTAATGTTAAGTTAGAAAGAAAGAAGATGGAGAAGAAGAAGTGATATTTACAATGGAAGTGAAGAAAAGAAATGAGAATATGGTAGTGTGAGATCTAAAAAGAAAGAAACTATAACACGTACAAACCTCTTCTACCTTGCTTACCTTTGATCTGTTCGCGACGACTTACCCTGTCTTGGAAGGCGTGCAAGTATGGCGTATAGGATCGTCCACCTTCGCTACCTACACTATGAAAAGAAAAGACAATCTAAAGAAGGATTGTTCATCTCCATAGGCCATCAAGTGCTCTTCTTTGGCTAGGCAGTCTCGAAGCAATCAGATCTCACGGTTCACAAAACATTAGAGATAAATAACAATAGAAGAAAACAAAAACTGAGATACACAAGAATCAACAAGAATAAAAGAACATAACATAATAAAAAAGAACGAACCTCGATTCGATTTATTTAACAATGGCGGAAAAGCAAAACTTACACCGATTGTCACCCTCAGTATAAGTAGATCTCCTTCCTCCATGAGAACATCATCTTCTCTCAGTTTACAAAAAGGAAAAATAGAAATTACAAAAGAGAAAAGAAAATCTAAACTAGAAGAAGAAAACCTAAAACCCTAGATTTGGCCCTCTGGCTCTGCCTCTGGACGCCCTTCTCGGTTGCACTGCAGGGGGTATTTATAGGTGCAGAAGGAGGTAGAGTCCCAACACAACTCTCCCACGAAAACTGGTACCCGGATATGACTATACTGCCGCGGAAACGCGGCTTGGGCCGCGTTTTCGCGGCCTGAGTATGGCGGCTGGCCACGCGCTTTCGCGCGTGGCTTCCCCTGGTCCGTCCATCTGGGCGTTTCCTTCTGGAAGTTGAATCTCGGCTCTTCATCTTTGAATTTGGATATAACTTGGGAAGCAAGTTACCTAGATCCCAAATCTTTTCCACGAATTTTCTTCTCTTCTTTTAGCTTTTATCCTCATCCCGCAAATGTTTAGGTTGAATAGAAGTCTATCCTTTCCTCTTCTTTAATATTTGCAACTTTGGCCCTTAGTATTTGCACTTTTGACAATTGATATTTGCACTTTTGCACTTGGGCTTGAATATGGGCTTTTGGGCTTCTTTTAGGCTTTATTTATTATTAAAATAAGAACTCAAGTCCTGCACACAATAAATCATAAATATTAGTAAATGTGCAGAATTATATGAATAAATATGAAAATGTGATGGTAAATATGATGATAAAATGCACTTTTCACTACCAATCAGTGTTGAGTATGTATTTTGTTTTGTGGACATCATGTGTATTTGATTTTTAGGTTGGCATGAACCTCTTATGCTGTATGGACATATTTATTTCTGATATGGTAGTTATCTTTTTGTCTCTATATGGTATATGTATTTGGTTGTGTATTATTTCTTATTCCCTGTTGATCCAACCATCTACCACTTGTTTGGAGGTTGGAGATATTTCTGGATGGATGGAGGTAACCATTTGTGCATACATTTTCATATCGTTGTACTCTTGCTATGCATAGATGATTGGCATATAATTCTAATTGTTATATCCTTTATATATGCTTTTATTATGCATTTAGCTCTTTTATATCATATTCTTATATATGCATGTGTTAAGGGGGAGCTTCACTTGAAGTCTCTTCTCAAAATATTTGTAATAACTCCATATGTTTTTTCATCATCAAAAAGAGGGAGATTGTTGGCCCATTGCCCTTAGTTTTGATGATAACAAACCATATGTAGTTAGGTATTAACAAAAGTGTTTAATTAAGTTTCAGGAAAAATCTTATGTTGCATTTCGGCTCCAACGCAAGACTCACACATTTGGAAGCCAAGAAGATTTAGATCCCAGAGCCTAGCATACTAGAAGAGCTCAAGGATCAAGCATATCAAGAAGACTATATAAGATTTGTATCTTTACCATTTTTCATTTTAGTTAGGATTAATAGATATTTGTCAAAACCAAGATGAAAGAAGTTGATAGCTTTTGGGATTGTCACACACATACACACACACATTTCATAATTATTTAGTATTTTCATACAAAACTCTATTACCTGGTTTCTTACCGAGTTTCAGAAAAATAAAGTTTCAGAAAATCAGGTTTCAGAAAAACAAGTTTTGGAAAAGCCAGTTTTTGTTTTTAGAAAAGATTTTTACCAAAATATAGTTCTAAATTATTTAGCGTTGATCTATGATCACTCTACTTGCTCAAAGACCTAGAACTCTATTTTGTATCTACATATTAAAAAAAATTTTATTAGAAAAAATTTTGACTTTAAAATATCTTCCTAAACCTGATCTTTGCCCTTCTTCGGTCGACGTACGGTCGGCCGCTGGCAGAGCAAAACTGCTCTGTTGGTCGACCGCGTGGTCGACCGACGTGCACCAATGTGCACGCGTGCACTGCGGTCGATCGACCGGTCGACCGAAAGTAAGAGCAGTGCTCTCTGTTTTTTCGGTCGACCGGGACGGTCGACCGACATAGAGTTTTAACTCTCTGTTTGGGATCCACGGTCGACCGGTCAGTCGACCGCTTTTCCAACGGTCAGAAATCCGACTGTTGGCGGTCGACCGCCCGGTCAACCGGTAGCAGAAAACTCTGTTGAGTTGGCTCCCAACAGGCAGATTCTGTTTTGTCTTTTGTTGGGTCTTCTCCCAATGGATCTATTGGGTTTTCTAATCTCATTCTCATCCCCTATAAATTGGGGGAGTATGAAACATCTCAATAACAAGATTTACAAGCCTCATATCATGTTTTTCAAAGTTTAGCCTCTTTGCAAAAAGAATTTTCTTGAGCCAACTATTTTCAAAGCTTTAGTATTTTTAGCTTGAGTCATTTCCTCTACTTCTCTACTTGATATTTAGCACTACACAATCCTAAGTGTTTCATTTCCTCATCTTGGTTGTAAAGTTGTGCTTGTGAGCTACCTTTATGGTCAAGTGTTGATTACCGTTTTCTTCGATTGAGAAGTTGTAGAGGTTGCGACCTTGAGCGAGCTAGTGAGCTCCAAGTTGGTGTTGCGGTACCGTGAGAGAGGACAAGTGCGTCCGTAGAGTTCTAATGAGAACTTGTAATTGATTGACGATCCGGTGGGATCGCTCATAATGGAAATCTTTTATCGTGTTCAAGGCGGGGACGTAGAGTGGTGGCTCGAACCTCGAAACATATTCTTGTGTTTGCGATTGTCCACAATCTTTCTAAACTCTACTCTCTTACTTTACTTGCACTTATATTGCTTACTCTATTGCAAGGTCTATCTAATTGTTTATGTTTATTGCTAATTTGTTTTTTCCCGCATTATTTGCCATTTAGTATAGCCATCACCTATTCACCCCCTAGGTGATTTTCAACCTCTTCTTTTACTGGGTTTAGAAAACTCTAAAATCCTAACTGTATCCAGGGTAGTGATGAATGTTTTTACTTTCTACACAGAGGTTTGGTTTGATTGGCAACTTTAGCACCGATATCAAAAATTGAACAGTGTGGCATCAGATTACCAATTTCATATTTGTTTGTTAGGATTTTTAGGAAAATTTTGTTTAGAAGATATTTTACTAGTCTTTGAACAAGCTGGGCTTGAGGGGGAGTAGTTAGAATTATGTCTAGATATAATTTATCACATGATGATAAATATGTGAGTGTCTAGGTACAATGTATAACATGATGTTTGTATCTACTATAAATAAAATCAAAGAGGAGAGAGCCTATTAAGATTTCTCATACCTTTATCATATTCTCTTTATATTCTTATAATAGTTTCTTTCTACTAGGAACGGAATATAAATGCCAGTCTACAGGTGAATAAGGTTTAAACTGGATTGTCACTCTGCTATGAGTCCTTCCTGTTCAGAATAGATGCATCCAATCTGTCAATGAGTCGCTCCCCACTCTAGGTTCTTATCAAGTTCATAACTCCGCTGATGGGGCACTCAGAAGAAACTATGAACCCAACTCCACTGCTAGGATTTCCTTCATTCGAAGGTCTGGATCATCACTATATTATAGGTTTCATCCTTACTTAGAGTAGACTCATCCAATTGTCACTGGGTCATAACCCAATTTTAGACCCTATCCAAATTTGCAGGTAAATATTTCGGAGAGCCTATAACTGCATGAAATATATGTTATATACATGAGAGTTTCCTTATTTAGATTATCCCCTTGACATAATAGTTTCGTCCGGATAGAGGTGGGAGAAATCAAACAATCTAAAGAGGCACAATCACTTACGTATTATCCGAACACAATCCTTATGTATGCTTGTTTGTATTTCTCATCCCGGTATAACAAGATTATGTATGTTTAGCCTATAACTGCACGGGATACAAAGTATATACATGAGGGTTTCTTTGCTTGGATTACCCCCTAGACGTACTAGTTTCGTGTGATTAGAACTGAATATACATATTTTTATTAGCTCAATCTATTTAATTTCTATCGAATTTATATTAGCTCTTATTACTTTTATTATGCTTCATCTAACATTTAATTTAAGTTGTTCCATTGTGTGCTTGTGTACGCAACATTCTTCTCCCTTCATCCAACAGCCATTGTACCCTCGGTAGTTCCCCTCTACCGAGCGTAAAACATAAATGCTAGCCTACGAGCTCCCTCTATTGTTGGTTTCACCCCCACTCGGAACCCTTACTATGTTGCATAAATTTCCCCTCTCAGAGTTCCAAGTTCATAGCTCCGTTGATGGGTCAAACCCCTAAAGAAAGCAACAGTGAATCCAACTCCACTACTAGAATTTTCCCTACTCAGAGGCCAAAAGTTTGCAGGTACTATTGATCGGACTACCCTCATTCGAAAATAATACTGCATGTTTACTAAATCACTTCCAGGACAGGCCAACCATGCCGATGATCAGGGAAAAATTGATCATAAAAAGATTAGTGTTTTGGCTTTCTCGATACTATCACTATAGCAAAATGGCTATGCAGGCTGATTCAACAAGGAGATATGCAATGGAAATGTTTTGGTCATTTCATTAAACCGGTTAAGACGTTCTTCTTTGTTTCAAAAAAAAAAAAAAGAAAACAAATCAGAAGGAGCAGAAGAAGATATAAGAGAAGAAAACATAGTGATTTTTAAATGGGTTTTTTAAAAAGAATTTAAAAAAGAAAATAGAAGAAAACATATGGCTAACATCCTACTAAGTGCTCCCACTAAACCATTCTAATATTTTGATGATTGCCTTACATTAGAACCTTGACAACTTATAGAGCCTGATTAGAAGGCTTTCCCAGCATAGCCCATAAGATCTGATTCACATCCAAACTATATTACATCATTAAAAACCATAAAGATCAAGCATGAAATGAGATAGAATAAAAGTTAAATCCATCATCATGAGCCATCAGTGGTCTTACAATAACAAGATCTATTTGATGCTACTAGATTCATATGGATTAAAATCAGAAACGAATTAGTAGTTTTGTGGGTTAGTAGCAGTTAGTCATAAGAGAAGAAATTAGCTATTCATTTAGGAAAAAAAGAAAAAAAATAATGAATAGAAAGGAAAAATTTATTCTTAAATTGTCACTATCTATTACAAATCCCTCTCTTTTTCTCATAAATCTCTCTCTATTCTGATCCTAAGGTAGAGCAAAATACAGAAAAAAGAAGAAAAATAAAAAGATTACAATGATAGAAAAATAACTAACAAGAAAATCCTAACCCTAAATAAATAAAACCCTAGCATAAACTCTACTCTCTATGTTCTGTACTCTGCCTCTAGTGGGGTATTTTAGGAGAAACCCAGTGGCCCAAATGCATTGAAGTCGAGGACCAAATCGCTGCTTCAACAGAGATTGGATTGCCGTGAAATTGCAGATTTTGCCACATTTTTGTAGCAAAATTAGCTCTGTTGGAGCAGCATTTCGTGCATTGATATATTTTGTTTCAGTTTCCCTTGATTTTTTTTTTGATAAGATTGTCTTCAGATCTTTGGATTAATTAATATGCTTGTTGATTTCTTGAACTAAAAAAGTAGATATTTAAAAATCCAAATTATTTGGGGTATTTTTGGGCTGTTATTCCCCTTCTCTATTAATTACAATCTGCACATCATTAGACAATAAAAGATTAAATAGTAAAGTTTTATTACATTTAAATATGGAATGTGACATAAAATATGCAATATACGTGAATAATCACAGCCCTACACCTATTTTTTCCTCGTCCTCGAGCAAAAATCTAAGACTAAGACTACGAGTTTGTTAAGCCACTTTCGTAGGCCTCTCAACTGCACTGAGCATGTGCATCAAGCCTTTAAATCTCTAGGTTTTTTTTTCTAGAGGAGGAGTTATAACCTCCTGAGGGTTTCAGTGGATTACACCCACAAAATCCATAAAAGAAAAAACAAAATGTTAGCATTTCTGAAAATAAATTTTGAAAGTGAGAGAATCCTTGAAAAATTCTTGCAAAAATTTAAGTGATCAAAAAGTCATAGGATTACCAAACTAATCATCCCTAACTTAGTCTCCATGCAAGAACTTGTTATCAATCAAAATATGGAATTAAATTGAAGCAATTATTTGATCTTGTAAAACCCCTAATTAATATGCACTTAGTGATTGTGTAAAATTTTGGGATTTCAACTCTAACTATCAACCATTTATATGTTCATGATTGAGGTTTTACCGGCACACAAAATGCAGAATTTCAGAATTTAAGAATAGAATGTGCAAGTACTCAATACTTCAGCTATAGCAAGTGGTTATGCGGGTCGTGATCCACAAGGAGAGACTAGCGATGGAAGCTTTTTTAGTAAGTTCTCTTTTAAGTTACAATCAATAATTAAAGAACTTCTTTTAGTTCTTTAAAAGAAAGGGGAAAATAAGTTACAGTTAAGTAAAGAAGAAAGAGGGAGATTGAGAAGGTGGAGAAAATGAAAAATAGATTTATACATGAAAATTAAAAAGAGTGATAAAAGAGTTGGGAGATTGTGGCGTTAGTGATCTAAGCTAAAAGTTAAAAAAAAGAAAGAAAGTTAAACCTAAAAGAATTACTTACCCTTTTTCGATTAATTACTTACCTGGAATCCTTGTATGTTTTACCTTGCTTTGGAGGCGATCAACACATAAACCATAAGATCGAGCTCAGTCCCCATTCGTATTACATCATCAAGACGAACAAGAATGAAATGATCCAGAATCTTGAGGAGGAGAACATCATCATGAAATATCGGTGGCACTCAGATAAACATGGGTATACTAATGCTTCTAGATTCACTTGAATATTCATCAAAAACAAAAAGAGAAAAAGTAGAAAGAAGAAGAAGAACATATAAACAAAGAAGAGCATAAAAATGTTGCCTTTGATTGCTTGTAGAAATGATGAAAGAAAGGAGGTTACATCGGTGTCACTCTCAATATAAGTCTCTCTTACTTACATGAATCTCAGTCTAACCTATGCTTACAAAGAAATAAAAATTGCATAAAATAAAAATAAAAACCTACTCTAAAAAGAATGAAAAAATGGCCTAATAATCTATCTCTGCTTGATCGTCCTCTGTAGTCTCTGAAAACCCAGTATTTATAGGCAAAAACTAAGTAAGGGAGAGCGTACGAAGATCGGGGGAGCAAATGCTCCCCCAACTGATTCAATAAAGCCACAAAACACGACTTTGGCTGCATTTTCGTGGCCTGGGTGTGGCCAGGTAGCTACTGTAGACTGTCTAAAAATCATTGAAGACAAGTCAGTAAAAAGCAGAATCCAAGCTCTAGACGCAAGGCTAATCATCGCCACCAGCGCAGCACCAAGATGCGAGGGTTGAAACCCGCCTCTCAACATCACTGCAAGGACCAAGACGCGAGGGTTGAAACCCGTGTCTCAGCATTATTGCAGTACCAAGACGCGGAGTCCAAATCCCGCGTCTCACGTGAAGCTTGACGCAGAATTAGAATCTCGCGTCTCTCAAGCATCACTTCAATGGCAAGACGCAAGGCTCAAAACCTATGTCTCGGTTATAACTGCCTCATTACTGGGTCAATTACTGCCCACGTAATGAGGGAGTTAACCCCCATTATGGAGTATTTTTAGGGGACACATTTACCCCCTAAAACCTCTATAAATAGCCTAGTTTGCTATAGAAGAAGGGTCGGGAAAATTCTTGCTAAGAAGAACTTCGGTTGTAAGCCATAGAAGTACTAAGACCTCGAGCTAAAAAGAAAGTGAGTGTTATACTCTTCTAACAACTTGCTGTGTACAAGTTCGTTTTTGCCTACAATCTCTTTGAGATCATTAGTGGACAAAAGCAGTGTTACTTCGTCTACAATCCAAAGAGAGGATTCCCAAGAGGTCCTGATGTTTTCCCGATCAACAGAAAACAAGATTCACTTTCCATCACCACATTAAGAACCTAGCTTTAAACAAATGGGAGATTTAAGCTTGAAATATTTTCCCTCTCTTGTAAGAGGATTATTGATCCGCTGTAATTTTCTTTACAATCAAACAAAGAAGTTACTCCTTGATCTTCAATTTTTTCCACCAAACAAGAGATGGTGACTTCACTGGGACTACTTTCTCTACCGATGAGCAAGTCGTGGTGCAAGGTGACGTCACCTACATGAGAAAAATGATCGAATCACTTGTCGTGGAATTCGACTAGGCAAAGTATGAAGAGTTCCTCTCTTCTGGCTCCAAGATCCCTGGGGTG
The DNA here is from genome assembly GCA_038442645.1 of Agave tequilana. Lineage (NCBI taxonomy): Eukaryota > Viridiplantae > Streptophyta > Magnoliopsida > Asparagales > Asparagaceae > Agave > Agave tequilana. The sequence goes on from JAVJIF010027741.1 coordinate 54,025, forward strand.
CGGCAGTACCGCAAGGTCTCCTCGGGGGGGACTCGCTCTCAAGTCCGCTCTGAAACCCGACAGATGCGACTGACAAGAAGAGTGTCACGACAGATCACATCACATGTGACTCCTGCGTCAATGTCTCCTATGAGACCCGCAAGGTGGACGTTGTTGATGTTCACCCCATACATGCCCGTCCCCTTCCTCAGCTCTAGGTCACCGGGGTTCCCATCAACCCGTACGGCGTAACCGGAACACTGAGCGACGATAGAGATGACGTGCACGTCAACTAGATGCGGGAGAAACTGGAACAACTATCTGTCCAGCAGATACAGGACGCAAGGTTTAAACCCGCGTCTCTTCTGAATCATGTTAGACACGCGAAGTCCGCATTTGGAAACCCAAATGTGAAGCCCAACGGGCTTGCGTTCCGAAGTTCTACCTCCCAAATGTGACAATCAGAGTGTGAGGTCCGTTCTTCTCATCTAAGACACGAGACTTGCGTCTCTATAGTTATACGCGGGACCCAGAAGGCCTGTGTTTCTCAAGTGTCGCTAGCCAGACGCGATAATCAGCAATGCCAGGTCTGTGTCTCTTCTTAGCAGAGGCGCGAGACCCACGTTTCAGAGCCAATTCGCGAGAGCCGTGTCTATCTTACAGGACGTGAGCTTTGCGTCTTAGAACCCTGTGTCTCAACTTTGCAACACAAGGATAGCTCTCAGAAGCTGAAAAGCCCTCGATAACCCGAGGCCAATTGATTGCTAAAATGAAAGAACAATCAAAGAGTTAAGAAATTATTGTGTATTTTGTGGCTAACGGGTCGTGTCCACGAGGAGGAATGCGATGAAAGCTTTTGGTGTTTCGTTTAATAATAAAGAATTGTGCTCGTTTTTTAATTGAAAAGAGAATGGAAAGAAGGAGATGATTAAAGAGAGAAATTTCAACTTTGGAGAAGGCTTTGAAAAAGGTGATTTAAAAAGCTTTAAAATTATTTGGTTGATTATAATATAAGAAGAAGAAGATTTGGGCTCACTAATTTTTAACTCAACTATGTACTTATCTCAAGGAAATTTGGGTTGCATCACTTTTATCATGAACCAAAAACCTTTAGTTTCTTTAATGTCCAAGCAAAACAAATAAGATCATTTCATTTAAATCTTAAGCCCTTTCATTACAAATCATTAAGAAGTGAATATTAAACCATCAAGCGCGAAGAAGCAAGTATGGAATAAAAATAGTTCAAAGAGATTTGTGCTTAAAAAGTCCAAGTTTAAAATAAAAAAATCCTCATGTGCTTTCAAGAACGAAGTTTTAACTAAGGTACTTTATGATTCAAAAAAGGTTGCTTTTATGAAAATCAGTCAAGAGAGAGGATATAGAAGAGGTCCATTAGTGAGCCCAGAAAACGAATTAGCTACTCATTATGAAATGAAAATAAACAAGAGAATAACAAGTAAACTTGAACATACCGAATTCGAGTTGAGTTAAACAAGCAAGTAGAAGCTCCTTTGATTGTCACTTCAAAGACGAGTTGCACACTCAATTCCACTCTTCTCTCTGGTGTTTGCACTGAAATACAAATTATAAAACAAAAACAACTTCTATACTATCTAAAAAAGAGCTTAAATCCTTAAAGAATAAACAAAAATTCTAATCCTAGTCTTCGCTGATTTTTCAGTACAAAACCTAAGCTTTTATAGGAAAAACCCAGAGGGTAGGGAGTGAGGACGCTCCCCTTATCTCCACCAACAAGCTGCGGATCCGCAGCCTGGGCCGCGAATCCGCGGCCTGGATGTGGCCAATTGGCCACATCTAGGGAGTGGTGGTTGGCGTGGATATGACCTCCCTTTTGTCTCGCTGGATTCACTGTTGCAACTCCCAGATTTGACGAAATGATCTTTGATTTGTTGGCTTCAACCGCTTGATTCAGGAAAATTCATTTCAACCAGTTTTCAACCTCTCTGATATGCCAAGATTTGCCCTGATTCCTTGATTTCGAATTATTCTGAATTAAATCAGAATTTGATGGGCTTTTGGGCTTGTTTCTCCTTTCTTTCTTTTAGCAATTGGGCCTATATTTAACAAAGAAGAAGAAGACTAATTAATAGAATTTATTAGCTAAAAAGTATGGTATGGTGACAATGTATATGCAATATATGTGACTGATCACACCTCCACACTTATCTTTTGCTCGCCCTTGAGCAAAATATCAAAACTAATCTTAATCAATTATTAGACCACTTTCGCAGGTCACTCGATTGCACTGAGCATGTGCAACAAGCCGTTAAACCTCTAGGTTATCCCTAGAGGACGAGTTTTGTCTCGTGAGGGTTTTCAGTGGATTGCACCCACAAAATCTATAAAAAAAGAGAAAAAAGTTAGTGTTTTTGAAAAGCATTTTGAAAAGAGAAAATATTTGAAGTATATTTGTGAGAGTTTAAGTAATCTATAAGTTATAGGAATATCAAATTTTCCATTCCTAAACTTAGTCTCTATTCAACAACATGTCATCAATCAAAGTAAGAAGTCAAATTGTTTTTCTCATCTAGTCTATTAATTTACCCTGAGTCGTATGCACCATCGTGACTGTGAAGTTGACTAAGGGTTCTTTAACATTAACTCCTATGCCTTATTTATATTTATTTTGGTGGTATTTATTCCTCAATTCCATTAGGCTTTCTAATCTGCCCATGTAACGATCCTTTAGTCAGTGACACCCAAACCGGACAGTTTTAGGGCACCAGGTGAGAAAACACCCCTAAGGACTTAAACACTCGAGCAGACAAGGCCACAAAACTAAGGTTTTTTTTATAAAATGTACCCTTTTAGGCGTGAATACTTATGCTTCATGAGGCACAAATACCCAGCTTAATCAGAGAATTTATATATATATATATTTTCAAACTTATCTAATTATCTTTTGCATAAATACTAAGGCTTGCTTAGGCCAAAGCACCTAGCTAATCAATAATTAGATTTGTTTTTTCATACATATATTTTTTTTTTATAAGGCATAAGAGTCTTTATTTTTAAACCCTAAGTGTGCAAGTGTATAAAGTGTGCATATTTCATCAAGGTAAAGATAAAGACTAAATTACTTTCACAATTTTTCTTCCTAACCCTAAAAATCAAACAAGTCATCTTATTTTGACTAAGTATAAGAAATCCTAATTATGATTTTCCTATTCCTTAAAATTGACTTAATTTCTTACAAAAAAATATATCAAAATATTGTTCTTACCTTTCAAAAAGTTTTTTTATATATACTTTTTTTTATATTAGTCATGTTAGAGCCCTCCCCCACACTTATCTCATGTATTGTCCTTAATGTATGAAAGAAATGTAACATGCATGAAATGAAATGTAAAAGTGATGCATATATTACACAGAAATATGTACATCATCAAGTTTCTCCACACCTAGATCTTTTTCGGTCTTATCCCTCTAGCTCTCTTCCCGTCATTCCAATGGGTCCTCTTTATAGGGCATAGTGGGGAGGCCAATTTTCTGTCATTTTAGCTCTCTTCCTCCCCAGTCTCAACTTCTTTAGGTTTTTCTTCCTCATATTTCTATATTCATTATTCAAAAATTGATCACCACCACACTTCTCAGTTGGAACTTCCTCACTATGAATGTCTAGGAATTCTAACTCAGTTCTATATATCTCCTCAAAGTTTAGGTCAACACTTTCCCCTAGAGATGTGTAATTAACCAAAAGATCCCTAGTTGGTTCATCCAAACACATGAGTTCTTCTTCGAGGAGGTTTTCAAAGAGTATGTCAATTGGAGGCTCTTGAATTATATTCTCATGCGATGCATTATTGGTTGGCTCATCGAAAGTGAAGATATTCAAATCAAATTTCCCCCTTTTAAAGGGTACTCTAACATTAGGATCTCCGACATATGCCTTCTCATCAAGATAATCGCCTTCATTCTTAAATAATTCATTAAGAAACAGCGACTCATCTTCTATATATTCACTCTCTTCATCACAATTATTTTCAACAAAGTTCACCTCAAATGTTTGATCTCTTATCTTACGAGGTTATTTTTCTAGGTTGAAGACATTGACTTCTCTAGTCATTTCCCCAAAAGTTAACCTCATGGACCCATTCCTATAATTGATGATGGCATTAGCAGTAGTAAGGAATGGTCGCCCTAGGATAACAGGAGTTTGAGCCCTATGATTGGAGTTAGACACAGGTTGTGTCTCTAGAACTACGAAATCAACAGGGTAAATAAACTCTCCAACCCAGATAAGGACATCATTAATCTCCCTTTTTGGAACTTTCACTGAACGGTCAGCCTGTTGGATAGTGACTCGAGTTGGACTAAGATCGCCCAACCCGAGTTGTTGATAAACTTAGAATGGAAGCAAGTTGATACTTTCCCCAAGTCAAGAAGTGCACGACTAATTTCGGCTTGTCCTATTGTGCAGGCAATGGTTGGACTACCTGGATCCTTAACAGGGATCGGACCCGATAGTAGCTCACTAATGTTAGTGGCTAAGAAGACCTTTTTAGGTACATTAGTCTTTCTCTTCTTGGTGCATATGTCCATAAGAAACTTAACATAAGATGGGACTTATTGGATGGCATCAAGAAGTGACACATTTATTTTCACTTGATTAAAGATCTCAATTATCTTATCCATGGGTGGATTTTGCTTGTTGTTTTCAGCCTATTAGAAAATGGTACTATAGGCTAGTGCACATGACTGGTTGACTTATCTTTTCCAGATGCATCAAGTTTAGGAGGAGTGGGATTAGATGAAGTGGATGCTGAAGTGTGATTGTGTTGACTAGGATTAGGCGGTGTTGACACTTGGTTATCAACTTTCTTTCCCGACCTCAATGTATGAACATCATTATATTGATTCAGTGATTGCTCCTTAACCAAATGAGCTTGTTGTGAATTCCTAGGATTCATACATGGTTAACTGGGCAAGGTACCCTTTTGCCTCTCATGTTGTGGGTTGGCTAACTGGCTCATTTGATTGTAAAAATTGATTGTAAAAATTAAAGAGTTAAGAAATTTTACCGTGTAGCTTGTGGCTAACGGGTCGTGTCCACGAGGAGAAATGCGATGAAAGCTTTTGGTGTTTTGTTTAGTAACAAAGAATTGTGCTCGTTTTTTAATTGAAAAGAGAATGAAAAAAAGGGAGATGATTAAAAGAGAAATTGCAACTTTGAAGAAGGCTTTAGAAAAGATGAATTTTGTATAAAGTTTAGAAAGTGACTAGTTGTGTTTTTTTTTTAATGAAGAGGAAAATCTAGGCTCACTATCTCACTACTCAACCGTTTATTCTTCTATTGAAATACTTAATGCCTCAACTTGATCATAGGCAAAACTTAAGGTTGACTTTAGAAAGTTTGAAGTAAAGCATATAAGAGGGTTGGAAAAGTTAACTCTTTTCTTTAAGAAACCATTTTGAATCGAATGTTAAATCATCAAGGGCGAAGAAGCAAGTATGGAATAAAGACAGTTCAAGAAACATTCTTAAAAGAAGTAGGAGTTTAAAAATCCATACCCATCCTCATGTGCCTTCAAGAACACTTTCAAGAAGAAAGGCTTTAACTTAAGCATGCAAATAATTCATTGGGTCTTTTTCATTAAAATAAGAGAAGAAGAAGAATTGGAGAGAGGTACAATAGTGAGCACAGAAAACCGATTTAGCTCCTCTTGAAAGACAAAGAAAAATGCAAGTAAATAACGCAAGACATACAGTAAAATGAGTTGAAGAAAATGTAGCTCGATTCTTGTATTGATGTCACTTCAATCTTCAAGTTACAAGCACTCAATTCCTCTCTGTCTCACAGGTATTTGTACTGAACTACAAATTGTAAAACAAAATACAACTTTTGTACTATCTAACAAAGAGCCTAACCTTAAATTATAGACAAAAACTCTAATCCTAGTCTTCGCTTATTTCTTCTTTGTTGAAACTAGTATTTATACGAAAAACCCAGAGGGGGGATCATAGGAAGATTGGGGGAGCAAACGCTCCCCCAACCTCTTTACAGAGCCGATGAAACGCAGCTAGGGCC
>JAVJIF010027742.1:0-100518 GCA_038442645.1 Agave tequilana
AAAACACAGTCCATTGTTTTTGCTCCCAACTTAGTCTTTTTAGGTAGTGATGTGAGTACCTTTGCAAGACACCCCCACATTTTAAGGTATTTGTAGGAAGACGCTCTTCCATGCCATAACTCAAATAATATAAGACCAAGTTTCTTGTGTGGTACTCTATTTAAGATATAATTTACAGTTAACAGAGTTTCTCCCCACAAGTTCTGAGGTGCACCAGAACTTACGAGTATTGAATTGACCATCTCTTTTAAAGTTATGTTCTTTCTTTCAGCAATTTCATTCTGCTGAGTGCATGGTGCTGTGGTTTGGTGGAGTATACCAAATTTAGCACACAACTTACAAAATTCATTTGATTCATATTCTCTGCCTCAATCAGATTTTAGAATCTTTATATTTTTGTTGAGTTGATTCTCAACCTCGGCTTTATATATTGTAAATATACGCATTGCCTCATTCTTATTGTTTTAAAAGACACACATAACAGTATCTTGTACAATTATTAATAAAACTAATAAAATACTTTTTCTCGCCTCTTGTTGGCGCAAACTTCATGTCACACCAATCGCTATATATTTAACCCTAAAGATTTTGTATTTCAATCAATTAAGTGAAATGAGTTTTTCGTGAACTTGGCTTCAACACATATCTCACACCTGCGAGTTTCTTACAAGTTGAGTTTAGGAATATATCTTAGATTAGACAAGTTTTGTAAAGACTTGTAATTTACATACCCTAATCTAGCATGCCATAAAATAGGAGACTCAAGCAAATAAACCGAAGATTTTTCTTTATTTATGAGATGTGGGTACAAATACGCAGACTTTTGTCCACAACAGTAACATTGGCCTTAAAAAGGCCATCAATAAGATAATCCTTGCCCACATACACCCCATTCCTAGTAAGTACAAATTTTTTAGATTCAAAGACCATTCTAAAGACTTTCTTACTAAGAATTGAACTAGATATCAGGTTCTTGCGGATATCTGAAACATGCAGTACATTGTTCAGAGTGAGCTCCTTCCTAGATGTCCACTTCAGTATGATCTTTCTCTTTCTCTCAACCTTGGAGACGGCTGAGTCGCCCATGAATAGTTGCTCATCATGCTCTAGTTTTTTATATTCAGTGAATAATATTTTCTCAGAGCAGATATGCCAGGTAGCCCCTGTGTCTACCCACCAATCCTTATTGTTGATTGTCAGATTCACTTCTGACACCACAACTGATAGGCTTGGCGGTGCATGGTCGGTCAGATTTGCTTGTGGTTGGTATTTCTTGATCTTTTTAGGGAGACTGTTCATTCGGCTTGTGTCCCTCCTTATTGCAGATATAGTAAGTTCCTTTGAAGCACTTGTTCTTGTCTTCTTAGTCCTTGCCTTTGTAACTCGGGCTAGTCTTCTTCCGCTTCAAGCCCTTGGAAGTAGACGCTTTTCTTTTTGAGTTTTCAATCACATTAGCCTTGGCCTCATAGGAGTTCTTGTTGCTTCTCTTTTTGGACTTTCGGTTGTCCTCCTTAATTTGAAGCCTCACAATGAGATCTTCTAACTTCAGCTCCTTACACTTGTGAGGTAATTCTTGAAATCTCTCCATACAGGTGGGAGCTTCTCCACGATAGTAGCAACCTGAAAAGTTTCATGCAGAAACATACCTTCAGCCTCTATCTCGTGCAAGATAAGTTGGAACTCTTACACCTGACTGATCATAGTCTTACTATCCACCATTTTGTATTCCAAAAAATGTCCAACGATGAACTTCTTAGTACCGGCATTCTCGATCTTGTACTTCTTGTCAAGACTTGCCTATAGCTTCTTTGTCATTGTGATAAGACTGTAGATATTGTAAAGAGAGTCATCCATTCCATTTAAAATGTAATTTTGGCAAATAAAGTCACCTTGTATCCATGCATCAACTGCAAGGATGGAGTGATCAGTTCTGGGTTCTGTTGGTCTTCTTGCAGGAATTTGGCTAGATGTAAAGTGATCAGGTAAAGAACATCTTCTATTGCCATCTCTTGAATTCTGTGCCATCAAATTTTTCTGACTTTTTCGACTTTGGATTAGGAAGTAGAGCAGACACCACTGTCTGAATTTGCATGTTAGGTGCCTTATTAGTACTATCTGGATTAGTCTCAGATATCTTCTGCTATTCAAGTAGAGTAGAAGTAAGTAACTTCAAGAAGGTAATTGTCTTAAGATTGTTGGCTCTGACAACTAATCAATGTCACCAATCTAATTAGCCATGTCAATAAATATCAGGTGAGAAGTTTTTGTTCAATAGACTGTTACTTAATTGCAGAACCACCTTTCAATTTTCTTCCTTAGTTAAACACCAATTAGACTGGAATTAGTCGGTCTCTATATGTATTTAAATATATTCTCAGTAATATTTAAATGAATAAATATTCTCCTATAAAAATATTATTTCAATAATACAGTATATGGAGTGAGGTACGTATATAGTGAATCTTCTTAAGACAATTACGACCCCGCTATGGTGCTAACGGGTTACTGGACGATGGTCTCTCAAGATACAACACACCTTCACGGTATTTGGATAGCACTACCAAATCACCGTACAGTCGAACCTTAGTTAATCAGTACCTTCACTAAATAGAATTTTCAAAGATTGGACGAAGATAAATTTCAAGAGAATATTTGTCTTAATATGAAGAAATTTCACTATAAGAGAGGGGAAGGAGAGAGAAGAATATATGTCTTAAGAAGGCACAAATTCAGACAATTATTCTGACTTTTTGTTTCTCTTCTTCAGCGCAGAGAGGAACTCTGTATTCTATGTGTTTAGAAAAGATGGAGAGGAGCGCTAGTTATAGCGCTCTTGAGAAATCCGTTGAAGGAAGCGGGAGTGGTTGTGATGGTTCCTATCTGAACCGCTGCAACTGTTCTGTCTGAACCGTTGCAACGATTCCATGAACAGTTCCAACCGTGCATCGGATCGGGTAGCGGGTGGATCCGCATCCAAGACCCGTGACCCATCTGTACCCGTGTGGCCCGGTCCAAAAAGAATCGGACCGGGTCCAACCCGCACCCGCACCCGTGCCCAGGACCGGGCTTGGGCTCCGACTCCGGCGCTGGCGGCGCGCTCGTGTGTGTGCATAGTTTCCCCTCAAACGCGCGTGAAAACTCTAAGTACCCAAAAGGCACACCCTTTGTTTTCATCTTTTCATATTTAAACACTTCAATTTTTCACACCATATCCAATGTGGGACTAAATTATTTTAGCTTCCTTTAGTTCCCTTTAGCTATTGAATTAGACTAACTTTCGACTTGAATATCTCATTCATTCAGAAATAAGATTAAACATCTGAATATACCACGTTCATCCCCAATGAATGGAGAACCCACTCCAACTATTATCCGATTGATTCTATCAATAGATCTCGCCTTAATTCAGCTCAAAGTGTAACTTAAAATTCTTCGTTTCCCAACAGAAAGAAGATGATTTGATGGTATTTAGGAGGGGATTGATGGGTTTAGTTTTTTACTTTGGTATTTGTGGAAGAAAGAGAGTGATGGGGATGAGATGGTGCTGAAAGAGAAAGAAGAAGAAGGTTTGCTAATATTTGGGAGAAGATCTATGGGCTTGATTGTGTGTTTAGGGATTTGTGTAAGAAGAGAATGATAGAGATGAAGATGAAATAAAAAAGAAGAAATTAAGGAGAGAATAGAAGAAAGAAAAGGAAGAACCGGAGAAGCGATGAAGAGGAGGTGGTAAGTGAATTAAATTTATTTTTTCTCATTTTTTTGGGGTGAAATGACTCTCTCAAAGGCAAAAAAGGGGTGTTAAAGGCATAATAGATATTTTCACTTTAGTCCATCCAAAAACTGAAGAATGAGGTCAATTTATAAACCATAAAAAAAAATTGAGGATAAATTGACAATATGAAAGATTTGGGCGGTATTTTTAATTTGGAGGGTTATATCAAAAAAACCCAAAAGAAAAATTCAAAAAGGATAAAAAAGGTAATAAGTAACTTTTAATCATGTAGATACATTTGTAAATCTATTCGTTGTTGCTCAATGAGCTAGCTGGCCTTTGGTAGTTGATGAATTTGCTGCATGGCCCACATGCTCTGGTGGTGCCATATCTTCCATACTGCATTTATAGTGACAATAAGAAACTTTTTGGCAAAGGTCTTATGCTTAAAGGTTGTGCGACGCAACCAATGCAGGAAATTAGGCTATGAAGACCATAGCACACTTTTATGAAGAAAATTTGTCGGTTGCTCGCTAGTCTCCAAATTTAGCGAGCATGGGGACAATCCCATATGAACGTTGTATGATCTATAGATAGCATTGTGGCTACAATGTGCAACATATGTCTGAAACAGGGAGGTTAACGACGTGTCCAAAATCCTTAACGTCTCAGATCTATAGGAGAAGATAGGGTAATATGTTACACTAGGTTTAGGCCAATGAAGGAGAGGTAAGTAAGGCATTTTTAAAATTTACTAAGTTTCTTAACAAAAAACAGGGGAATGCTTTCTTTTAATGATGGTTGGAGGATAAATTTACGTCTTCAAGGATAACATGGTATCAGAGCCACTCAAAAAAGCCTAATCCCAAAACCCTGATCCCTATTCCAAAAAAAAAGTTAGATCCCTATTCCAAAAAAAAAAGTTCATCTCCTCCAGCCCAACCCCCAAACCCGAACCTTTTTTCTCCAGCCATCTACCGTGACCACGAACACCTCCACTCTAGCTACTTGCTTCCTCATCGTCGTCTCCCGCCCCTTCGTCATGTCATCTTTAACTTCATCATTGTTGTCATCGGTGTCATCTGCATCCGTGTTGACTTTATCTTCCTTGATGTTGTTGTCATTGTCGCCTGCTTCAATCATCATCGTCCTTGCTTCAATCACACCCGCCATTGCCATCTTTGTCCTCAATTTATGTCATCGTTGCTGTCATCTTCGTTTTCGTTGTTGTCGAGGGGAGATGAGTTAATTCAGGTGCATACTGAATCTGACCTGCCAACAGTCACCCTGACCCAAGTTAATTGAGCAGTCAGTGCCAACCTGAGCCGACCCAAGCTGATTGGCGCAAACTGAGCCGACCTGGGCTGACGGCGCTGACCCGAGCAGACCCGGCGCTGCCCGAGCCGACGGCGCCAACCTGAGCCGATGGCACCAACCCGAGCCACCCGCATCGACTAAGCCACCTGAGCCATCCCGAGTCGTAGATGATTTTTGTGGAAATTTTGTTGGCTAGCGTTTATTGGTGGGTGTTTTGATGAAGAACCTTCTTTGAGGTATAGTAGAGGGTTTTGTCTATTTTTTAAGGAGAGTTCATGTTGATATGGAGGGACGATAAGGCTACAATGATGGACATTGTTGTGGCTGCAGTGGTACCAGAGGCTGACGAGAATGTCCTCGAGGAGGACGAGCAGATGGCTATGTGATATATTATTATTACTGTAAACATTCAGGTCATACGAAGAATCAGTGCCCCTTCTGAAGGGGAAAACAGTGAGAGGTGAACAATTCTCTACCACTCTATCTCAAATAAGATACTCCTATATTTTATCTTACATCATTTGTGTCACATACTTGGATTATACATTTAGGAACTGCTGATCACATGACTGAAAAATAAAGTATTATGTTATCTTTTACTCCTACCTCATACTCTAACTCTGTAGAATTAGCAAATAGTTCCCCCACACATAAAATTAGTTACAAAGTGATGCAAATGAAATTAGTCTTTTTCGTAACACAGGACTTGTCACAAACCTGTGCAAATCTTACGTGATGACTCCAAAGCCTAGCATTAATAGTATTGCCTACTAACCAAATCCATCCACTTGCTTGTTTGGAGATAAAATCTTTGTTCTAAAAGTGGTTATTAGCTGATAAACCAAACTGATTATTTGTTTTCTTTCCTTTTCCCCCTGACTACTTCTAATCCCTTTTAGGATTCAACAGTTACCCGGCAAATATATTGTTTATCTCGCTGTCTGACCTCATTGTGAAGGTTTTCATGAGTAGGCAATACTTTTACTTCATTGATTTGGTATGCAGAGAAAGAGTAAAAGAGGTTATGCATTTTGATTTAGAAGTAGAAAATATATTATAACTGTCATAAGGATAATCCCTTATAAAAAACACACAACTTGAGGAGAGTTTGTACTTGTGTTCGGAGACCAATTCACAGAAGCAACCACAGCTGCAGCCTTGAATAGCCTATAAATACCAACTCAAACATCAGACGTTTCTCAAACCAAAGCATTATTCCAAGAAGCAGTTAAAGATGGCAACAGGTACTAATCAGCAACCTTTAAACTATATATGCATTTTATTTCAGTAGATTACAGCTCTGTGCTCTCGATATGAGGAGCACAGATGACTTGAGCGGAAGGAAAAACAAGAAAAGATTGCATGTCTGATGAAAAGGCTTATATATTTTGTATTTTACTTTTATTGTACAGATTATATTTCTGAAAATTTTAAACAATCTCTTTCAATTCTTGTACTCAGTTGATGCATGCAAGGGGAAGCAAAGCTGGCCGGGGCTTGTAGGATACAAGGGTAAGGATGCTGCCCACATAATTGAGGATGATAATCACAGGGTGGTCATTATCGTCATCATAGTTATTGGCACTAACGTCTCTGATGACTTCCGTTGTGATCGGGTGAGGATTTGGGTGAACAAGAGGGGCGTGGTTGTCCGAGTTCCTCAAGTTGGATAGACTGTGTGTGAATTTCATGTGTTGTTGTCCACTGTGTCAACAATTTACATGATCAAATACTATGGTGTGACAATAAATAGATAAATAAATAGTTCATGTGTTGTTGTCATCTGTGTCAACAATCTACATGAACAAATACTATGGTGTGACAACAAATAGATAAATAAGTAAATGTTAGCAATGGCTGGACAAATGAATGAACCAGAGATGGCCGAAATGATATGGTGTAATGATAAACAGATAAATAAAATAAACACTGTTTTAGCAATGTGCAGGATTATTACAGCTTACCAGCTTAAGTATTCATTCTTATTGTACAACATTGATTGCTTCTACTGTCTACAAGTTAAACTGATTGTTGGATGTTATCAGGAAACTGATGAATTGTATGGAAAGAGGGTTGATGACATGTTTGTTCTTTTTATTGGATATTGAAAGGGTTCAGGCCCAATCCTAAAGTATAGATAGTACAGGAGAACAAGAAAGAAAAATGCAAAAAGGATAAAAAGGGGTAACAAGTGACTTCAAATCATGTAGGAGAAGAACAAGAAAAAAAAATACAAAAAGGATAAAAAGACGGGAAAAGTAAATTTTAATCATGTAGGAGAAGAACAAGAAAGAAAAGGGTTTTTCTCTGCATGCCCCTCAAATCTTTTCTATTTAGAAAACTACCCACCAAAGCTTTCATATTGCCTATCCATCCCTCAAATATTTGAGCTTTATAAATTTATCCTCCAACGGTTATTAAAAGAAAGTATTCCCTTAGTTTTCTGTTAAGAAACTTAATAAATTTTAAAAATGCTTAATTTATCCTCTCCATCATTAACCTAAACCTCGTGTGACATATTACCCTATTTGCTTCCTGATAGGTCTTCGCCTTCAGCCAGCGCGTCGGAGATGATGGGTTGATAACGGTGGCGGTTCCTTGGCGGCATCTCAACCTGCAAAATTGAAAGAAGAAGCAAGGAGAACAGGCAGCGCTCAAGGAATTTGAGGAATTAGGAAAAAGAATTTGTATTTCTTCACAAATTGAACTCAGAGTGAGCTCTTCTTCACAAAGTGAGCTCGGAGAGCTCTCACAATCCCTTTTTAGGGCAACAAATCAGAATCCCCTGAAAAATAGGGAAGCTCAGCAATTTATCCCCGATCTCCATTTGGGCCGGGTAAGCAAACTAATGGGTTAGGTCACAGATTCGACCCGGACCCGACCCATTGCTAAATAAAACAAAGAAGAGGGAGGGAAAATTTGAAAGAACCGGGAACTCTGAAGAGCAGGGTATTCAGAATCTCATCAATGCTCATTCCCTGAAATCGACCTTGCCTCAAGGTCGAAGACTGGAAATTTTTTCACCAGCCCCCAATAATTCTCCCATGTTGCATCCTCTACTGACAACTGCTTCCACTTAACTAACACCTCTGTTACTGCCTTCCCAAGTCGATTCACCATTCTCCTCTTCAAAATGGCTTCTGGTTCTTTTATTACCTCAACAGTGTGGGAAGGTAACTGATTTTGTACCTGGATAGTGTTGCCCAGTTTCCTCTTCAATTGGGAAATATGGAAAACTGGATGAATCTTGACTTCATCAGGCAATTCCAATCTATAAGCAACTGGACCTATTTTTTGTAGGATCTTGTATGGTCCATAAAACAAAGGGGACAGTTTTTGGGACCTTCTTCCACCTACTGATATCTGTCTATATGGCTGCAACCTCAAGAACACCATGTCCCCAACTTCAAATGATCTCTCTGTTCTGTGTAAATCAGCCCATTTTTTCATCCTATCTTGTGCCCTGATCAGGTTATCCTTTAATAACTGAAGGGTTGCATCCCTGTCCAGTAAAGCATCCTCTACAATTTGTAGTCTGGCAGTCTTTGGAATATAAGTGGAGATTGTTGGAGGAATTTTACCATACAAAGCCTGATATGGGGTCATTTTTATGGATGAATGCCAACTGGTATTGTACCAGTATTGTGCCCAAGGCAGCCATTTGCACCAATCTTGAGGTTTGTGAGAACAAAAACAACGTAAGTAAGTTTCCAAACACCTATTAACCACCTCTGTCTGTCCATCAGTTTGAGGGTGGAAAGAGGTACTGAGTAATAGCTTGGTTCCCTGCAAAGTCCACAATTCCTTCCAAAACTCACTGGTAAAGACAGTATCTCTATCAGATACTATGCTTTGAGGCATCCCATATAAACTATAAATGTTGTCTATGAAGGTGGCAGCTACTGTTTTAGCAGTGTAAGGATGAGAGAGAGGAAAGAAGTGAGCAAATTTTGTTAACCTGTCAACAATAACAAAGATAACAGTCTTTCCCCAACTCTTGGGCAATCCTTCAATGAAATCCATGGAAATATCTTCCCATACCTGCTCAGGAATAGGGAGAGGTTGTAGAAGTCCTGCTGGCTTGGTGGTCTCATATTTAGATCTTTGACAAATGTTACATTCCCTGATATATTTTTTAACACTGTTTTTCATCCCTTGCCAGTAAACTACCTTTTTAAGCCTTTGATAAGTTTTTTCATATCCTAAATGACCCCCTACAGGTGTATCATGATGCTCAGACAACAATAACTGAGTGAGAGAAGCTGAAGGATTGATAAGAATTCTCCCTTTATAGTAAAAGAGTCCATTCTTTTTCTGATACTTGGTAGTATCTAACAGGCCAGCACTCCACCTGCTCTCCAGATCAGAGAAAAAGGCATCAGTACTTACCATTTTTTTAACTAAATCAACCCAATCAGATTCAACCACTGAGATTTCCAGTAATGCAGGTGTTTCTGAAGCTTCAGTCCTTCTGGATAAACTATCTGCAGCTACATTCTCTCTCCCTTTCTTGAATTCTACCTTATACCTGTAATTACATAACTTCAACAACCATGTGTGTTGGGCTTCAGTGTATAGTCTCTGTTCTAGTAAGTATTTCAATGGCTTATGATCAGTTCTGACAATGAACTCCATTCCCAAAAGATATTGCCTCCACTTCTTCGTAGCTAACAACAGTCCCAACATTTCCCTTTCATATGCTGAAGCAAATTTACTAGGATTTTTCAGTTCTTGACTGATGTAAGCTATGGGATGATTGTCCTGCATCAGGACTGCCCCAATTCTACTGGCAGAAGCATCACATTCTATTACAAAGGGAGATGAATAATTGGGAAGAGCTAAGACTGGGGGATTGGTGAGGGCTCTCTTCAATGTTTCAAAAGCCACCTGAGTTGCTTCAGTCCAAATGAATGCATGCTTCTTGGTAAGGGCAGTAAGAGGAGCAGCTAGTGTGCTATACCCCTTGATAAACTTTCTATAGTAACCAGTCAATCCCAAAAACCTCTCAGTGCCTTCAGTGTTTTAGGCACAGGCCATTCCACTACAGCTTGAACTTTACTCTGATCTACAGCTACCCCTTGAGCAGATACAACATGTCCCAAATAAGCTACTTTTGGTACCCCAACTGACATTTGCTTCTTTTAGCAAAGAGCTGGTTCTTTTTAAGAATATCAAACACTATCCTCACATGCTTCAAATGATCCTGCAAACTAATGCTGTAAACGAGTATATCATCAAAAAAAATCAGCACAAACTTCCTAAGATAAGGTTTGAACAGCTCATTCATCAATGCTTGAAAGGTAGCAGGAGCATTAGTTAAGCCAAAGGGCATAACCAAGTACTCATAATGTCCTGCATGAGTCTTAAAAGCTGTTTTAGGAATGTCCTCCTCTTTCATTCTAATCTGATGATAACCACTTCTTAAGTCCAGCTTAGAAAAGATATGGGCTCCATATAATTCATCAAGTAACTCATCAATTAAGGGTATGGGGTACTTATCCTTGACAGTTTTCTGATTCAATGCTCTGTAATCCACACACAACCTCCATGTGCCATCAGCTTTCTTTACCAAAACAACTGGAGATGCATAAGGACTCCTACTGTTTCTGATAATTCCTATTTCTAACATTTCATCCACCATTTTCTCTATGATATTCTTCTGCTCCCAAGGATGTCTGTAGGGTCTCAAATTGACAGGTTCAGTACCAGGCACCACAGATATCTGATGATCATGGCTTCTCTTAGGTGGAAGACATATTACTTCTTCAAAAATCAGAGCATATTCCTTACATAAAGTCTGTAACTGAGAACTACATTCAGAAGTAGGTTGGATTTCTGTCTTGTGGCAGACATATAAAACCCACCCCTTAGCTGATTGATATAAAGTTTTTTCCAACACCTTAGCAGAGACTACTTCCATGTCATTAGGCTGCACCCCCTGTAGCTCCCAAGAGTTGTCATCTTTAATGATTTTCACTTTTCTCTTTTGAAGTTCACAGTTAACTCATCCAAGGTTTGTAACCAATCTACTCCCAAGACCATTTGACAGCCCCCTATAGGTAATACATGGAAATCAGTCACAATTTCCAAGCTTGACACTTGAAACATACTGATTTACATAACCCTTCACTCTGTAACCTGTCATCACCAGCTATGGTGACACGGAAAGCTAATTCAGGAGTGACTATAAGTCCTGTTCTTTGCACAACCTTTGGGTCAATGAAATTATGAGTAGAACCTGTGTCCAACAGCACATTAACAGGTTTCCTATTTATCTGTCCAAGGAGCCTAATTGTCTTGGGTGATACACTTCCTTCCATAGCATGGAGTGACAATTTAGGCAAATTTTCTCCTATTATTTCCCTTGGTTTTAACAAGATTTCCTCATCCTGCTCATTCTCAGAATCCTCACATTCAATCAACATTAAACTTTTACCCTTGCACCTATGGCCTGGACTATAGGGTTCATCACATTTAAAACATAAACCCTTCCTTCTATACTCTTCCACCTGAGATGGAGATAACCTTCTTATTGGTGTAAATGTTGCTGTGTTAGTATCCTTTCCAGCAGCTGAAACAAGTTGATTTTTAGCACTTAAAAGAGGAATACTAGCTGATCCCCTAAAAGGAACAATCATGTTTTGTTTCTTTTCTGCCACTATAATAATTTCCCTAGCAACTGCACTTCGATAAGCTGATACCATGGTCATTGGCTTATCCAATTTGACCTTCCCTCTCAAATCTTCACGCAAGCCAGACAAAAATAAACTGATCAAATTTTTCTCAGTCTTCTCAATTAAATGAGCCAATCTAATGAATGCTTTATGGTACTCTTGTACTGACCCAATCTGCTTCAGGTTAGCCAGAGCAGCAAGTGGATCATCCAGATCATCAGGCCCATACTGTAAGATCATCTCATCATAAAATTCAGGCCAGGTGACTGATCCTCCCTTCTGTTTCTCCAACCATCTCCACCATAACAGAGCCTCCCCTTGCAAGTAAAAAACACAAAACTCTACTCGATCTTCTACTGGAGTGTGATGAATAGTGAATACATGTTCCAGCTGGTACAACCAATTCAAGATGTCCCCGTCACCCTTGAACATAGGAATTTCCACCTTAGGATTTTTCGGAAGAGGAAGCTTACCAGATGTAGTGAAGAAAACTGGAGATTTCTGGTTCTTTCTCAAGAAGTAATCTGACTTCCCTCCGAACAAAGCAGTCTGCTTCAAATGTGGAGAGGTAGAAGGCACTACAAATTTAGGACTCACCTTAGGTACCCCAGTAAGAGGAGCTTCATCTCTCCCCAATTCACCTTTTTCCTTACTCACAACTCTAGGTTCTTGGTACAGTCTTACAATCATTCCAATTAACCCCTCATGTCGAAGATCCATTCTCTCTTCAAGAGATCGAAACCTATCATCAATAGATCTCATCTTGTCACTCACCTTCTCCTCAAGCATTCGGGTTCTCAGCGCCGTTCTCTCGTCGATAGCTCTGAATCGGAAGTCACTTTGACCTTCTTTTTGAGACGTTGAGCCTTCATCGAGAGTGTTTGTTGGCCCAAAGGCCCTTCACCCTAGTTTTGATGATGATCAACTCATGTAGTTATAATTACTAATGATCTTGTGTTTAATTAGTGACAGATTCATGATCAAGATCTTAGTAGGTGCATAGCTCAACAAAGGTTAAAAGAACAAGATTTGGAGCTTGCATGTGGTGATCCAAGGAGTTTTTGGATCAAGCTTGGACCAAGTCAAGAAGATGAGAAGCCTTCAAGGGAAGACTTCAAGAAGTCAAGAAGATGAGAAGCCTTCAAGGGAAGACTTCAAGAAGTTGAAGACTTGTGTCTAGGTATAGAATTTGTATTTTTGTTTTAGTAAAAATGTAAAGGATAGATAGTTGGTGGATTGCTCAAGTTATATCACACACACACACTCTTGATTAGAACTCTTGATTTAAAGTGCTTTCATAAAAGATTTTTATGTTTAGAAAAGAATTTTTATTTAGAACAAAGATTTTCTTTGAGACAAAATATTTATCTTGGATTTTGGTATTTCATAGTTCATATCTTTAAACCAAAATCATGATTAGAGCTTTATATCAAAAACTAGATATTACATCTTAATTGTGTAGTGGATCATATCCATACACACCATGCTTTAAAATAAACTCAAATATCTTGTTTTTGTATTTGATGAAGATTTAGAAAAACAAGTTTGGAAAAACATGTTTTGGAAAAATACATTTTGGTTATTGAGCTAATATTTCCAAGTTACAAAAATAGACCAAAACATCTATAACATGTCTTGATTTTGTGCAAGCATGTTTGTTCTTTCAAGTATATTGGTAAAACTATTTTTGTAGAATTTCTATGTATTTTTAGGATTTTATAAAAGATTTTTAAATCCTGTTTTCTGACCTGGAGTTTGGCTGACAGGCCAAATCGGTCGACCGGACCGGTCGACCGATGTGCACAGCCCTGTGCACGTTGTCAGCACAGTGGCCGGTCGACCGGGTCGGTCGACCGACCAAGAGAGCTTTGCTCTCTGGAAATATCAGTCGACCGGACCGGTCGACCGACAGTTCATTCCAGGTTATCGGTCGACCGAGCCGGTCGACCGGTGGCTGCAACGGTCAGAAAAATGACCGTTGGCCGGTCGACCGGCGGTCGACCGACAGCACTGACACAGCCCCAACGGCTCTATTTTCTGGGAGCCTATAAAAGGGGTTTTGTCTATTGTTTTGAGGTTAAGATTTTTGAGACTTCTTGAGAAGTTTTTCCCACTCATTTCAGAAGTTCTCTCCACATATTTGAGTGCAAATATTTCCCATCTTAAAGGAAGAGTTTTTATCAAGAGAGTGTTAAGTGATTCTTTGAGTTTTCCTCCATAGCTTTCTTTCCTTGATTTTCTCACACCACACTTGAGCTATCCATTGCTAGATATTCCTATAGGTGTGTTGTAGTGAGAGTGCTCTTTAGGTGATCAAGTATTGTGATCATCAAAGAGATCTTTTCTTTGTATTTGAGGAAACGGGCAAGTGTGCTCGTTATTGGTGGTTGGAGTTCGGTTGTGAACTCTTGTTGGTTAGAGGTACGGCCTCGGCGAGTCGGTGGACTTGCGTGTGTACGGGACTTGGGAGTCCGAGGGTTTGTAGGTGTACGGCACCGAGGAGAGATCCATTGGGATCTTGCATAGTGAAAATCCTTCGTGTGTCGAAGGCGGGGATGTAGAGCAAGTGTGCTCGAACCTCGAAACAAACCCTTTGTGTTTGCGATTGCTTACTCTTCCCTCTCTCTCTCTTTGTCTCTATTTTATATCTTGCATTCAATTTATTGTGTTCATCTTATATATGCATGATATATTCCCTTGTGCTCATAATTGATATACATACTTGCTTGGGATTGTTGTTAACACTAGTATTCAACCAAGAGAGCCAACGCGGCACCTCAACCCATTCAAGGGGAATCTAGAGGAGCTTGTCCAGAGCCTCGCAAGGGGAATTCGGTAACACTCTTGGTTATACATAAGTGTTAAATTAAAAAGAAGTTTAATTTGGTCTACTTAGTTTTAATTCCACATTATTTGTTCATAAGTGACCATTAGATTAGCCATCACCTATTCACCCCCCCTCTAGGTGATCTTACAATTGGTATCAGAGCTAGTGCTCTTGATAAGGGTCTAACAACCTAAGAGTTAAAGATCCTAAATTTGGGCTAATCACAATATTTGTGTACACACACACCTCACCATGGACTTTATGTCACCACCCACCTTTGACATTCTTAACATCCACATTTGGAAAGTTAAGATGTCATTATTCCTCAAAGCCCTAGGTTATAATGTATATCTTGCCACTACTAATAATGCTTATTGTATAGATGGTAAGAATATAGAGGCTAATACAAAAGCCCTTAATGCTTTAAAGAGTACCCTAAATGATGATTATTTATGTAGGGTTGCTAATATTGATATGGCTTTTGTAGTATGGAACACCCTCATCTCCCTTGGCGAAAATGAACAATACTATGCGGGGAGCGATTCGGATGTTGGAAGCGACACCTCCAACAAGTGCTACATGGTCCAAGGGGATGACCCCCTTGAGGTAACTTCCGAATCCGAGGATGAGGACATGTCATATGATGAGCTTACTTCATTTTGCCATATGATTATTGAAAAATATGACATGATAAAGAAAGAAATAAAAATTTGAAAAAGGACATTGCTTGCATGCATATAGAACAAGATTCATTTAAATCTAACATTGCATGTTTAGAAAAAGAAAATAACATTTTGAAAAAGGATTTTGATGCCATGCTTAATGAAAATGTTTCACTTAGAAATAAAGTCGCATGCTTAGAAAAAGAAAAAGAAGATTTGAAAAATGAGAATGTTTCCTTATTTTCTAAATTGAGTATTTTGTGTGAAGGAAACAATACTTTGAAAGAAAAGATTGATTTGGTGGAAAAACAAAAGGAAAGTATTTTGCAAGAAAATAAGTCTTTGAAAAGAAAATTTGTTGAAAAAGAAAAAGACTTTGTTTCTAAAAAGAAAAAGAAAAATGATTCTTCATCTCATCATGCTTTTCATGCCACATCTAATGAGATTAAGAATAGGAAAAACAAAATGAATAATTTGAGTTCAACTTTGAACTCTTGTGCATTCAATCATTCTAAGTTGGAATCTTTGTTTCAAAAGAAACAAGTTCCCCATGCTCATGCACATACTCATCATGCTCATGCTTATGGTGCACATCACGATCACAATCACACTCATAAGCATCATGCTAAGGTGTACATTTGTACACATTGTGGCCGCAAAGGCCATCTAGCAAAATATTGTTTTGATAAGAAACCATATCTATATTTTGCTAAGTATAATAAATTTTGGGTTCCTTACAACAATGCTAACCCCATAGGACCCAAGAAAATATGGGTACCAAAACCCCATCTTTTACTTGTGATGTAGGTGAGGGCTCTCACAAAACGTGAGAGGATTGGTGCCTTGGTAGCGAATGCAATGGATATGATGGACACACTTATAGATGCATTGCTATCAAGGAAATTTTGGTGGAAAAGACCACCATGCTTGGAGCTTTGAAGTTGGTAACAATTTCTTAACTCCTATTTTTATATACATGCTTTTACTTATTTCATACATTCATAGCATGTCCATGATTTTGTTTGATTTGTGCTTCATGTGGTATTTACATGCTTAGATGTAGATTTGTCAAACTTGTATGTATACATATACAAATAGTGAATTACAATTGACTCTTAAATAACTTGAACTTCATGCTCACTTGTATCCACTTTATGCATATGTATAATCTAGTTTTGATAATTCTCATATATACATGTTTTGCCAATTTTTGTGATTTACTTCATGTATATGCATGCTTAATTCAAATCTAATAAATATACATGTATACCCGTGAGTCTCTTGCCTTCATGCAAACATTTAATAGACTCTTTTATTTTTGGGATATGTATGCATATTGTTAGATTTGTATAAACCATACATACACCATGAAAACTGTTGATTTTAGTGAAAAATGATTTTTCATGATTTGTTGTTAAAAAAATTTGACTTATGATCGTTTTGGGCTTCAATGACTATTTTCATGAAGATACTATTTACATAACCTTTGAACACTCATCTTTAAGAAAACATATAATTTGGAGCTTTATGGACTATGAGTGCTTGAACTTTTATGTACTTAGTAGTATTTATGAAAAACATTTGAATTTGATGTATTTGAAGGATCTTTAACTAGTTTTTCAAAAACAATTTATACTAGTTAGTTATTCTTCAAATAGCCTTTGAGATTTACACATGATCCTATTTTACAATTATATGGATAAATTCTCTTATATTCTCAAAAATTTATTTGATGCTTCATGACTTGAATATTAGTTTGAATGTTAACCTTTATCAACACTAGGATTTATACTTGTACATATTATGGGTTACAAATAAATCTATTTATATTTGTGCTTGAATGCCTATTTGAACCCATTAGATGTGCTTGTATTGCTTAGTTTTGATGATAATTACATCTTCAAACTTGTATTCCCATTTTGGACTTGTGATTTGACCATGTGCTTTTCATTTCATGTATATGCTTGTCTTGCCAAAACATTAAGATATACATGGATACCTCTTGAGTCATTTGCCTTTAATGCAAATCTACTTATATGGACTCAATTGTATTTTAGGGATATGTATGTATACTTAATGTCTTGACAAAACATACATATATCTTGAAATATAAATTTTGTTTTTAATAAAATTTTGTGTTTTTTAAAATTGGTACAATAAAATTTTTGTGATGGATTTCAAGAATTCAAAATTTATGATTTGAAGGAATATTGAGTTTCATTGTCATTTTCATGATGTCATGTTTCACATAACATTAGTACACTCACCTCTTTTGAAAATTATATGGACTTTATGGATTAGAGTGTTTTAGTGCCTTGTGATTTATGCATATTCCATGAAAATATTTTTTGTTGTATTTCTTGGTTGAAGGATTCCTTACTAGTTGTTAAAACACCTTCATTTAACTAGTTTGAATTCTTCATATGGTAGATTATATGATGTATACACTTATGCTTACTTTTCAATTGGTATCATTGGATATGTTCAATTGGTATCAATATGACTTCATGCTGTGTATATTCATATTTTGATTGTATGAATGCTTTCAAATTTTAATTATATCTATTCATACATATATGTGATCTATTTGTGCTTATTTTACAAGTGGTATTTCCTTTAAAGCACAAAGATTGTTGATGCTAAGCTTAATTAGATTTCAAATTGGTATTTCATAATAAGCTTATGCATTGTGTTTTGAAATTGGTATCAAAAATTCAAAATTTGATTATTTTACAATTGATATCTCAAAATTTGTTGTTACTAAGAAAAAGTTTAAAATTTTGTTTTGATAAAGAAAAATTCAAAATTTTTGATTTGTATTGTCTATATGCAAGGAGAGCTTAACATCTCTTCCATATGTAGATTCATGTTGAGTATATTATAATTTGAGGAGCTTGACAACTCTTCTTTTCATGATATACGTGTGTAGGGGAGCTTCACATCTCCTCTTATGCATGACATATTATACGTTATGTGAATTAGGGCTTGTCATCCCTCCTTCATGTAATGTATATGTGTCGGGAAGCTAACTTAACGTCTTCCTCTTCATGAATTTATATCGCATATAAATTTTATTGATTGATTTGTATTTTACCCTCCTTGATTTCCTTATTTTTGACAAAAAGGGGGAGAAAATTTGTTTGATGTATTTTTTCTTTGACCCCTTTGTTGATGATTGACAAAAAGGGGGAGAAGAATTTGTGATTTTATATGCATGATTTCATGATTTCCTTACTTAAGGGGGAGAAGTATTTGGTTCCTTGCTTAAGGGGGAGTAAGATTTGTATTTATGCATATATGTTGTCTTGCAATTAGGAGCAAAAGATTTGATTTATGATTTGATTTATATGATTGCATCTCCTACATTGCATACATGTCATGTGCTTTCATTGCCATATCTTGTATTTATTTGGTATGCATGAGTTAAGGGGGAGCTTCTTTGAAGCTTTACTTTAATCCATGCATATATAACTCCATGAGTTTTGTCATCATCAAAAAGGGGGAGATTGTTGGCCCAAAGGCCCTTCACCCTAGTTTTGATGATGATCAACTCATGTAGTTATAGTTACTAATGATCTTGTGTTTAATTAGTGACAGATTCATGATCAAGATCTTAGTAGGTGCATAGCTCAACAAAGGTTAAAAGAATAAGATTTGGAGCTTGCATGTGGTGATCCAAGGAGTTTTTGGATCAAGCTTGGACCAAGTCAAGAAGATGAGAAGCCTTCAAGGGAAGACTTCAAGAAGTCAAGAAGATGAGAAGCCTTCAAGGGAAGACTTCAAGAAGTTGAAGACTTGTGTCTAGGTATAGAATTTGTATTTTTGTTTTAGTAAAAATGTAAAGGATAGATAGTTGGTGGATTGCTCAAGTTATATCACACACACACACTCTTGATTAGAACTCTTGATTTAAAGTGCTTTCATAAAAGATTTTTATGTTTAGAAAAGAATTTTTATTTAGAACAAAGATTTTCTTTGAGACAAAATATTTATCTTGGATTTTGGTATTTCATAGTTCATATCTTTAAACCAAAATCATGATTAGAGCTTTATATCAAAAACTAGATATTACATCTTAATTGTGTAGTGGATCATATCCATACACACCATGCTTTAAAATGAACTCAAATATCTTGTTTTTGTATTTGATGAAGATTTAGAAAAACAAGTTTGGAAAACATGTTTTGGAAAAATACATTTTGGTTATTGAGCTAATATTTCCAAGTTACAAAAATAGACCAAAACATCTATAACATGTCTTGATTTTGTGCAAGCATGTTTGTTCTTTCAAGTATATTGGTAAAACTATTTTTGTAGAATTTCTATGTATTTTTAGGATTTTATAAAAGATTTTAAATCCTGTTTTCTGACCTGGAGTTTGGCTGACAGGCCAAATCGGTCGACCGGACCGGTCGACCGATGTGCACAGCCCTGTGCACGTTGTCAGCACAGTGGCCGGTCGACCGGGTCGG
The DNA here is from genome assembly GCA_038442645.1 of Agave tequilana. NCBI lineage: Eukaryota > Viridiplantae > Streptophyta > Magnoliopsida > Asparagales > Asparagaceae > Agave > Agave tequilana. Next base: position 19,665 of record JAVJIF010027742.1, read on the forward strand.
TCGACCGACCAAGAGAGCTTTGCTCTCTGGAAATATCAGTCGACCGGACCGGTCGACCGACAGTTCATTCCAGGTTATCGGTCGACCGAGCCGGTCGACCGGTGGCTGCAACGGTCAGAAAAATGACCGTTGGCCGGTCGACCGGCGGTCGACCGACAGCACTGACACAGCCCCAACGGCTCTATTTTCTGGGAGCCTATAAAAGGGGGTTTTGTCTATTGTTTTGAGGTTAAGATTTTTGAGACTTCTTGAGCAGTTTTTCCCACTCATTTCAGAAGTTCTCTCCACATATTTGAGTGCAAATATTTCCCATCTTAAAGGAAGAGTTTTTATCAAGAGAGTGTTAAGTGATTCTTTGAGTTTTTCCTCCATAGCTTTCTTTCCTTGATTTTCTCACACCACACTTGAGCTATCCATTGCTAGATATTCCTATAGGTGTGTTGTAGTGAGAGTGCTCTTTAGGTGATCAAGTATTGTGATCATCAAAGAGATCTTTTCTTTGTATTTGAGGAAACGGGCAAGTGTGCTCGTTATTGGTGGTTGGAGTTCGGTTGTGAACTCTTGTTGGTTAGAGGTACGGCCTCGGCGAGTCGGTGGACTTGCGTGTGTACGGGACTTGGGAGTCCGAGGGTTTGTAGGTGTACGGCACCGAGGAGAGATCCATTGGGATCTTGCATAGTGGAAATCCTTCGTGTGTCGAAGGCGGGGATGTAGAGCAAGTGTGCTCGAACCTCGAAACAAACCCTTTGTGTTTGCGATTGCTTACTCTTCCCTCTCTCTCTCTTTGTCTCTATTTTATATCTTGCATTCAATTTATTGTGTTCATCTTATATATGCATGATATATTCCCTTGTGCTCATAATTGATATACATACTTGCTTGGGATTGTTGTTAACACTAGTATTCAACCAAGAGAGCCAACGCGGCACCTCAACCCATTCAAGGGGAATCTAGAGGAGCTTGTCCAGAGCCTCGCAAGGGGAATTCGGCAACACTCTTGGTTATACATAAGTGTTAAATTAAAAAGAAGTTTAATTTGGTCTACTTAGTTTTATTCCACATTATTTGTTCATAAGTGACCATTAGATTAGCCATCACCTATTCACCCCCCCTCTAGGTGATCTTACAGTGTTTTCCTGATCTATCTCTTTCTTAGAATTCCAACCTCCATCAAAAGAGACTGATCCTCTTGGTTCAGCTTTCGGAGTAAGATCGTCGCCTTCACCTCCTTAATCGTCTGGAAACCCTGGGATCTAAGGCTCTGATACCATTGATAGGTCTTCGCCTTCAGCCAGCGCGTCGGAGATGATGGGTTGATAACGGTGGCGGTTCCTTGGCGGCATCTCAACCTGCAAAATTGAAAGAAGAAGCAAGGAGAACAGGCAGTGCTCAAGGAATTTGAGGAATTAGGAAAAAGAATTTGTATTTCTTCACAAATTGAACTCAGAGTGAGCTCTTCTTCACAAAGTGAGCTCGGAGAGCTCTCACAATCCCTTTTTAGGGCAACAAATCAGAATCCCCTGAAAAATAGGGAAGCTCAGCAATTTATCCCCGATCTCCATTTGGGCCGGGTAAGCAAACTAATGGGTTAGGTCACAGATTCGACCCGGACCCGACCCATTGCTAAATCAAACAAAGAAGAGGGAGGGAAAATTTGAAAGAACCGGGAACTCTGAAGAGCAGGGTATTCAGAATCTCATCACTTCCCTACCCATGTAGCAAACCCTACCATCTCTCATCCCTTTCTCCTCTTCCTCTGACCCCTTTCTTCAGTTAAGAAACTTAATCATCGTCTCGACCACGATGCCCTCACCCCACTTGATTTCGACATCGATGTCACCGAAATCCTCTTGCGCACTTTTATTTTTTTGAGGAGTTTGATAATATTTGAAAATTTGTAGAAGAAGAGGTTGATGGTGATAGAGATAATAGAAGGCAGAAGATGATTTGATGGTATTTAGGAGGGGATCGATGGGTTTAGTTTTTTACTTATGTATTTGTGGAAGAAAGAGAGTGATGGGGATGGGATGATGCTGAAAGAGAAAGAAGAAGAAGAAGAAGGTTTGCTGATATTTGGGAGAAGATCTATGGGTTTGATTGAGTGTTTAGGGATTTGTGTAAAAGAGAGTGATAGAGATGAAGATGAAATAAAAAATAAGAAATTAAGGAGAGAATAGAAGAAAGAAAAGGAAGAACCGAGAAGCGATGAAGAGGAGGTGGTAAGTGAATTAAATTTATTTTTTTCTTATTTTTTTGGGTGAAATGACTCTCTCAAAGGCAAAAAAGGGGTGTTAAGGGCATAATAGATATTTTAGCTTTAGTCCATCCAAAACTAAAGAATGAGGTCAATTTATAAACCATAAAAAAATTGAGGATAAATTGACAATATGAAAGATTTGAGTGGTATTTTTAATTTGGTGGGTTATATATCGGAAAAACCCGAAAGAAAAATTCAAAAAGGATAAAAAGAGGTAATAACTTTTAATTATGTAGATACATTTGTAATTCTATTCATTGTTGCTCAATGAGCTAGCTGGCCTTTGGTAGTTGATGAATTTGCTGCATGGCCCACATGCTCCGGGGGTGCCATATCTTCCATTATACATTTATAGTGACACTAAGAATTTTTTTAGGAAGGTCTTATGCTTAGAGGTTGTGCGACGCAACCAATGCAGGAAATTAGGCTATGAAGACCATAGCACCCTTTTATGAAGAAAATTTTGTCGGTTGCCCGCTAGTCTCCATAGCCTAATTTCTGGATACCCATATGATCATTTTTTAAGCTCCACACTGCTTAGGGCATCCTAGTCAGCTAATACTATCAGGCATGGGTCTGCTTCAGTTACCAGTTGTTAGATCGAAAAAAATGATTGAAGTAAATTTCTTTGAGTGAATGAAAAGATTACAACGAAATAATTCCGATTATAAAAGAGAGGAGTGTTTGAATGGATCTCCTCTTAGTTTAAAGTCGGGTTCTTTGTATAGCGATGGAACGTGATTCTTGTCTTCCGTCGAAGAGCCAAACCGGAAGCTTTCTTTGGTTCTTTTTATGTTGCTCTCAAAGGATGGCAAAAGAACTCTACTTGAACACAGTAAGTGTTAGAGTTTTTTCTTTAGAAAGATCTCTCTTTACTCACTTTCTTAGACGTCTTGAAGCTACGAAAGCCAAGAATCTGAACCAAGAAAATGAGTAGATGGATGTGTTTTTTTTTCCTCTCTCTTTCTGGCTGATTTTAAGCTAAAGAGCTCAACTCTTTCTCCATAGCTTTCATAGCTAATTATAGGGAAATTTGGGTTTGATATGTAGTAAAAAGTGCATATTTAACATATATATATTTTAGTAATAATACTAAATGTTTATTTTATAGTGTTAAATTACAAAAATATACCTATTTAATTATGCACTACTACTTGATTGTTAATGTGTGCAGCCTTGAGTAATTAAAGAATAAAGCCTGATTGAAAGCCCAAAAGCCCAACAGCCCACATGCATAAATTGTAGTAATTTAGAAGTTTCTCCCTTATCTAACCTAATTTAAACTTGGATTTTAAATTATTTATTTAAAATCTAAGGGAGAAAAGGAAGGATAAATATAGAACTCCTAATTGCTAAAAGAGGAGAAAAGGATAAGATGAGATGGACTTCTACTCAACCCTAGTTGCTGCAATACAAGGATAAAGATAAAAGAAGAAAAGTTTTAAGATAAAAATCCTTTTATAAATTCAGATTTATGATAACTTGCTTCCCAAGTTATCCCGAATTCTCAAGATAGAGGGTCTGCATGCAGAATCCAGAAGGAGGCGCCCAGATGGACGGACCAGAGGAGGCCACACAAGAAAACGCGTGCTCATTGGCCACGCTATAACGTGGAAACGCGGCTATAGCCGCGTTTCCGCGGCTCTTTGGATGAGATCTGTTACGTGGCTTCGTGAGAGAGTTGTACTGGGACTCTACTTCCTATATCTCCTATAAATACCCCTGCAGAGCAACAGAGAGGGGGAGCCAGCGACTGAAGTTAGGATTTATCTTTAGATTTTCTCTTCCAAAATTTCTTGTATTTTCGTTTTTATTATTTAACGAGGAAATATTTGAAGAAGGAGAGGAGCGTTGTAATTGAAAAGTGACATCCAATAAAAGGTTACTCTTTCTTCTTTGTTATTTAATTCTGTTTTTATGCTTAGATAGATTATTTTTCTTCTTTTCGCTTTCATGCATTTTTTCATATTAAAAAATAAAATGAAAATAAAATAAAAAGATGAATAACTAAATTCAATTTATAGTTTTCTAATCTCTCGATCAACCCTAGTTTAGTTTAAAAGGTGAATTAATTGATATCCATTATTAGAAACCTAGGATTAAAATAATCTTCTAGAAGATGAATTGATAATTAGGTTTTCTTATTTAGTTTACACACTTTTAGATGATTCTTCATAAGTTCATACTTAAAAACTTTGATAGCATAACTTTAAGTAAAAACTTATCTTATGCTATACTTTGAAATTAGGATGAACAACTGTTTAATCTTTATTAGTGCACACTAGTTAGGGTTCCAACATTATTCATCTTACTTGAATAGCAATTGATAACCTAGGATGGATGTTTATTATTTCAATATGATATTCATTATTTGAGACTAACACTATGGTTGTGGTAGATGATTAGTAAATTATATTTCTCAAAATCAATCAAATCTAATCAATCTCTCTTTTTCTTCTGCTCTAAGCGAAATAACAGAGAAGATCGTTCCGAAACGCTTGCATCGCATCCTTCCCTATGGATCGACCCGTCTAGCCTTACTACTACGCGGTTAAATTGAAACGAGACTAAGACTTTCTAACTTTAACTTTATTATTTTCTCGTTTCAATCAAATTTTGGCGTCGTTGCCGGGAAAGGAATGGCACGATATTCTCAAAACTAATTCTTCTTTGTCTTTCTGTTTGCAGGATCAGAGAACAGGAAATATAACTGCAGCAAAGGACACATAGCAACTCTGTGCCTCTGCCCTAGAAGGCAGAGCAGCAGAGCGTACTACCTAGCCACGCAAACGCGGCCATAGCCGCGTTTCCGCGGCTGTAGTAGTGAACTACTTACTGAATTTTCTGTAGGTTGCTGAAAATTGAAAGTTCTATTTACTGTTTTGTTTAGTTTTCTCTGTGATCACCCTGCACACAGCTAACTAATTAACAGTAACCTATTCGTTGAAAAATTAAAAAAAATTAGACTATTGCATCATAGGCACGTGTCTATTTAATTTTTTAAATTCTGTTGAAGAGTGCTGGCGATAAGGTACGTTCGCATTGCATATAGACTAGGACGCACCCTTGGCTGATTTACTACTTTTGTGTGACTACTTGTCTATTGCTTTACATGTGCATTAAATCAATTTAAGGGCAAATCTCATAAACAAGATAAGGTGGGGATTTCATCACCCTTCCTTGACCCACAAATCATCTCCGTCACACTCACAACCCTAACCCTAAAAATTAACTAGACGTTGGCCTTAGGTTAACTCGGACACATTAGGAGATTGGCTAAAGGAGGAAGTTGTTCGAAATTAACTCTTGCCAAATCGGTGCCTAGGAAGGGGATTAAGGGACGAAAGCCCGAAGATCGGTGGTTACTTAATTAAGGAACGTTTTTGATGGACAACCTCCCACCGGTCTTGCCACCTACCTGGCTGATTAACTTGTGGTTAAGGTCGGCAATATACCTTCTAAAGACAGTCTAAAGTTAGGAGTCGTCTAGGTCTAGGCTTACCCTAGAATAGGATTTTTGATTATTTTTTTTCTTTTCTTGATTGATTGGGTGAACTTGGGTTGTTGACGGTGCATGTCAGCTTGGTCGAGAGACCCATTCACATCTAGACTAATTAGGACCAGCCACCCCACCTGAACAAAAACCCGACTCACACATGGCACAATCACCATCACTACAAGATAGGTTATATCCTATTAGGACCTCTCTTTCTTCTTGCATTCAGTTACCCGATGAAGGTGTTGACCATTTGAGCTCAACCACAATACATCAACACTCTTCCCAAATTTCATGGACTTGAATCTGAGGATGCATACTTTTTCATAAGAGAATTTGAAGAAGTATGTCTCATGATGAAAATACCCAGCCTAGGAGTAGATGCCATCAAATTACAGTTTGTTCCATTCTCTTTGAAAGACTTAGCAAAGAAATGGCTCTACAGTCTAGAGGCCGGATCTATATCCTCATGGGATAATTTCGTAAAAGCCTTCTTAAAGAAGTTTTATCTCGTTCACAAGACTGCACTAATTAGGAAGAGCATCTTGCAGTTTAAGCAAACAGCCAATGAACCTTTTGAAAATACTTCGAACGTTTTAAGGACCTCCTTGCCCAATGCCCTCATCATGGGATAGAGAAATGGTGACTTTGCCAAGCTCTTTATGATGGATTGAATGTCAACAAAACCTTGTTAGAATCCATGTGCCAAGGAGGATTTTGAAAAAGAACGAACACGAAAGATGGTTTTATTATATGAAGAATTGGCAGATAATACCATTCAATGGGAACCAACTCCGGAAAAATTTAGGACTAATTACCCTAACTCTTCTAAAGGAGGTATCCATTCATTGAGGCTAACATAGCTACCGAAGCTAAACTAGCTGCTGTGATGCGAAGATTAGAAGCTCTTGAAACTAAAGAACCAGTCTCAGTGAACCAAGTCAGCCCAACACCTTCGGCGGGCTGTACTTATTGTCATGACATGAACCATGTGTTCGAGGAATGGTCCCGTCTTTATAGCTCATCAAATTTTGCCTGAACATATGAGTGCGGCCTTCACAAGGCCCGCTAACAATCCATATTCGTCCACCTATAATCCCAGTTGGAGAAATCACCCAAATTTTCATGGGGCCCAAGCAACAATGATCAAACAAGGCCCAAATTCTCCAACAATTTTCAAAATCCTCCTTATCAACAAAATTATCCCAATCAAAATCCTCCACATTCTTTCCAAAATTCACAAATAGAAACAAGACTCTCCAATATGGAAAGAAAGGTGGACACTCTAGTTTAAAGCCACGACACACTGGCTCAAGTCTTGACTAGGATGGAGATGCAACTAAATCAACAAGAAAGACAAAAGGGAACTCTACAAGTCAACCATTGCCAAACCCTAGGAATCCTAAGCAAGCCAATGAGGCTCAAGACCCAAACCAGTATAACTTGGTTATTACATTAAGATCAGGAAAATAAGTTGATAATCAAGTATCCATGCCACAGGACCCAGCTCAATTGTCTACTCCATCTAGTTCCACTCCTTCTCCAAAGAAACTGAAGTTGATACGTTGGCAAAACAAGCGCATCAACCTATAGCCCCATTTCCAAATAGGCTTAGGAGTAATAATAATGCACGTATGGAGAAACTACTCGAGGTGTTTAATCAAGTTAGGCTTAATATACCACTTCTTGATGCAATCCAACAGGTCCCTAGTTATGCCAAATTTCTCAAGGACATGTGCACCAAGAAAAGAAAGACAAATGTGCCTAAGAAGATTTTTCTAGCCACTAACATTAGTGAGTTATTGTCCAACCAGATCCCAGTCAAGTACAAGGCCCCTGGTTGCCCCCACCATTTCTTGCACAATAGGTCGAGCTAAAATTAATCGAGCACCTCTCGATTTAGGAGCAAGCATTAATTTGCTTCCCTTCTCCATATATCAACAACTTGGATTAGGTGAACTCAACCCAACCCAAGTTACAATCCAATTAGCTGATCGATCATTAAAGTTCCTAAGGGAGAGATCAATGATATCCTTATACGGGTAGGAGAATTCATTTACCCAGTCGATTTCATTGTTTTAGAGACACAACCTGTGTCTAATCCTAGGTACCAAACTCCTGTCATCTTAGGACGCCCGTTCCTAACAACCACTAATGTAATCATAAATTGTAGAAACGGATTCATGAGATTGACTTTTGGAGATATAACCAAGAAAGTCAATGTTTTCAACTTAGGTAAACACCCCTACGACATAAACGACCAGCCCTTTGAGGTCAACTTCATTGAGAATATGACTAGTGAGCACAAAGAGGAGATCACACTAGAATCAAGGATGAGGAAGAGTTAAAATCTAGTGATCTCAACCTGATGAGATTGAATGGGCAGGAAGTCCAAGTTTTATAGAGATGGAAAATTTAAGCTTAACACCTCCACCCATCGAGCCCCTCCTTCGTTGGAGTTAAAGACCTTGCCTAAACATCTTAAGTACGCCTACCTTGGTGAACAAGAGACGTTACCAGTCATAATTGCCTCCAATTTGACTATAGGCAAGAGGAAGACCTATTGGCAACCCTTAGGAGACATAGGGAAGCCATTGGTTAGACTATGGCAGATATTAAGGGACTAAGCCCTAAAATAGTTCAGCATAGAATCCATCTAGAGGAAGGGGTTAAACCAAAGAGGGACCCACAGCGTAGGCTAAACCCGCTCATGCAAGAGGCTGTACAAGCTGAAATAATGAAACTGTTAGATAATGGGATCATTTATCCCATTTCCGATAGCGAATGGGTCAGCCCAGTGCATGTGGTCCCTAAGAAGTCCAGTTTTACTGTGGTAGAAAACGACAAGTAAGAGTTAGTGCAAACACGACTGCCTACCAAGGTTCGAATATTCATAGACTATCGCAAGTTGAACGCCGCCACTAGAAAAGATCATTTTCCCCTTCCATTTATCGACCAAATGCTGGAACGATTAGCGGGCCATGAGTATTACTGTTTCTTGAACGGTTACTCAGGGTATAACCAAATCCCAATAGCCCCGGAGGACCAAGAAAAGACAACGTTCACGTGCCCATTGGGACATTTGCCTATCGCCGAATGCCTTTCGGCCTATGCAATGCCCCCACCACATTCCAACGTTGCATGTTAAGTCTTTTCTCCGACATGGTCGAGCGCTTCTTAGAGATTTTCATGGACGACTTCTCCGTCTATGGAAATTCATTTGACCAATATCTCCATCACTTAGAGCTAGTGCTAAATAGATGCACCGAAAAGAACTTGACCCTAAATTGGGAAAAGTGCCATTTTATGGTGCACAATGGGATTGTCCTAGGTCATGAGATATCTAAGAAAGGGATCAAAGTGGATAAGGCTAAGGTGGAGATCATAGCCAAACTCCCAATTCCACGAAGCGTGAAAGACATTCGTTCTTTCTTAGGATACGCCGAATTTTACCGTAGGTTCATTAGGGATTTTAGCAAATTGTTAGACCCCTTACAAACCTTTTAGCCAAAGACTTGCCCTTCATCTTTGACTATAAGTGTAATAACGCGTGGGAGAAGCTAAAATTGGAACTTATCTCTGCACCTATCATCTCACCTCCGGACTGGTCCAACCCCTTTGAGATCATATGTGATGCCTCAGATTTTACGATAGGCGCTGTCTTAGGACAACGCAAAGATAACAAGCAACACGTGATCTATTATTCAAGTAGGACACTCAATGATGCCCAAGTAAACTATACTACAACCGAGAAAGAATTCTGGCAGTAGTGTTCGCTTTGGAGAATTCCGCCCATACCTACTTGGGACCAAAACCACAATATTCACCGACCATTCTGCACTTCGATACCTAATGCTCAAAAAGGATGCGAAGGCCCGACTCATTCGTTGGATCCTCCTCCTTCAAGAATTGATCTCAAATTCGAGATAAAAGGGTGTTGAAAATGTCGTCGCAGACCATCTCTCTCGTGTGCCAAACGCACCTTCCGATGAACTGCCCATCAACGATAATTTTCCCGATGAACAACTTCTAGCCATCTCTACGGAACTATGGTTTGCCGACATAGTTAATTACTTAGTCACAAACCAAACACCTACTAGTTGGTCAAAACCAGATAGATACCGATTCTTATCTCAAGTCCGGTATTTCATATAGGAGGACCCTTACCTTTTCAAATATTGTAGTGACCAAATTATTAGGAGATGTGTTCCCGATGAGGAAACTAGAAGCGTTCTAGCCTTTTGTCACGAATTTGCTTGCGGTGGACACTTTGGTCCCCGCAAAACTGCCGAAAAGGTCCTACAAAGTGGCTTCTATTGGCCCATTTTGTTTAAAGACGCATTTGAGTTTTGCAAAACTTGCACAAGATGCCAAATGATAGGAAGGATTTCTAAACGTAATATGATGCCCCTAAATCCAATTCTAGAAGTAGAACTTTTTGATGTTTGGGGCATTGATTTTATGGGTAGCTTTCCTAATTCGTTTGGGCACCAATACATCTTGTTGGCTGTAGATTACGTATCCAAATGGGTTGAAGCCGTCCCTTGCAAGACAAATGACAACAAAGTTGTTGTCAAATTCTTAAAAGAAAACATCTTCTCACGCTTTGGAACCCCTCATGCCATAATTAGTGACAATGGTACACATTTTTGCAATAGAACTTTTGAAGCTCTTATGCAAAAATATGCCATAACGCACAAGTTATCTACACGGTACCATTCTCAAATCAGTGGACAGGTTGAAGTTTCCAAACGGCAAGTTAAGCTTATCTTGGAGAAAAATGTGAATCAAAATAGGAAGGACTAGTCCACCAAATTGGTAGATGCCTTATGGGCATATAGGACCGCCTTTAAACGATTCTAGGAATGTCTCTTTATAGACTAGTCTTAGGAAAGGCTTGCCACCTTCCTGTTGAGTTAGAGCACCGAGCCTTATGGGCAATTAAGTAGCTAAATTTCGATCTAGATAAGGCCGGTGAACTTCAAAAATTGCAAATTTCTGAACTTGAGGAGTTGAGGAACGAAGCATATGAAAATGCGAAAATTATGAAAGATAGGTTAAGGTTTTTCGTGATAAGTTCATCACTAGAAAAACTTTTGTCCAAGGACAAAAGTGTTACTCTATAACTCTAGACTTCATCTCTTTCCCGGCAAGTTAAAATCAAGATGGACAGGGCCTTTCATTGTTAAGACTGTGTTTCCACACGGAGCCATAGAGATATACGACCCTAAAAATGGAAATGTATTCAAGGTAAATGGTCAACGTCTGAAAATATTTTTGGAATCAGTACCGGAAGTAAACGCAGCCATGGGTCTTTTTGACCCAATGTATCGGTAACTCTATTTCTCTGCCAATTCATGCATTCATGCATTTCATTCATACATTAGGGACAATACATGAGTTAAGTGTGCGGGAGGGTACTAACTTTAATTTTTACGAATTTTCTTTCTTCTTTGTTAAAAAAAAAAATTTTTTTAAAATAAAAAAAATTTGAAAAAGAAGACAATATTTTGAATTATCTTTTGAAAGAAATCTAAGTTAATCTTAAGAGTTAGGAAAATCATGATTAGGATTTCTAAAAACTTGGTCAAAATAAAATAAATTGTTGGATTTTTTTTAGGTATAGGAGAAAAAATTGAATAATTAATTAGTCTTGATTTTTACCTTAATAAAATGTGCATTCCTAATACACTTTCACATCTAGGATTCTAAGATAAAGACTCTTGTGCCTTATAATATATATATATATATATATATATATATATATATATATATATATATATGAAGCTGGATATATGTGCCTCAAGAAGCATAAGTATTCACATCTTACGGTGAATTTATAAATGAAGACCTTGGTTTTGTGGCCTAGTTCACTCGAATCCTTAAGTCAGTGGGGTGTTTTCTCACCCGGTGCCCTAAAACCAACCGGTTTGGGAGCCACTGACCTTAGGCTCGCTACATGGGTGAATTAGAAAGCCTAAGAAAATCAAGAAATATTATTTTATATATGTACTAACACATCTAATAGTCAATTAGTTAGGTATGAGGGCCTTAAGAAGCCTTGATACTTACACAAAAGAAAATTAGATGAGTTATACATATTAAAAAAAGCGAAAATAATAATAAAGAGGCATGAGAGTCCAAGTAAAGGATCCCTAGTATAGATTCACAAGGATGCATATGACTTAGGGTAACGAAAGAGACTATACAAAAATTCAATTTTAATCCTTACCTAAAATTGATGACAAATTATTGTATAAAGACTAAGTTTAAGAATGAATAAAAATGATAATCCTAAAACTTATAGATTACTTAGTTTCTTCAAACATATTTCAAATATTTCGTTCCTTTTCAAAATAAAATAAATAAATAAATAATAAAATAATTTAACTAATTCACTGACATTTTCCTTTTTATGGATTTTGTGGGTGTAATCCGCTGAAAATCCTCACGAGACAACACTCGTCCTCTAGGGTAACTTAGAGGTTTAACGGCTTGTTGCACATGTTAAGTGCAACCGTGATGCCTACGAAAGTGAGTTAGGATCGATTAGTTTTTCTTTTCTTTTTCTCTTTCTTTTTGATTTTTACTCGAGGACGAGCAAAAGATAAGTGCGGGGGTGTGATAGGTAGTAAAAGTGCATATTTATCACCACATTTGCCATCATATTTTCATATTTATTCTTTTATTACGCACTACTACTAATGTTTTATTGTTTAATGTGTGCAGGCCTTGAGTAATTAAAAAAATAAAGAAATAAAGCCTGATTGAAGCTCAAAAGCCAACAAGCCCATATGCATAAATTGTAGTAATTTAGAAGTTTCTCCCTTATCTAATCTAATCTAAATTTGAATTTTAAATTATTTATTTAAAATCTAAGGGAGGAAAAGGAAGGATAAAATAGAACTCCTAATTGCTAAAAGAGGAGGAAAAGGATAAGATGAGATGGACTTCTACTCAACCCTAGTTGCTGCAATACAAGGATAAAGGAGAAAAGTTTAAAGATAAAAATCCTTTTATAAATTCGGATTTATGATAACTTGCTTCCCAAGTTATCCCAAATTCTCAAGATAGAGGGTCTGCATGCAGAATCCAGAAGGAGGCGCCCAGATGGACAGACCAGGCGCGTGGCCATTGGCCACGCTATAGCCGCGAAAACGCGGCCATAGCCGCGTTTTCGCGGCCCTTTGGATGAGATCTGTTACGTATTTTCGTGAGAGAGTTGTACTGGAATTCTACTTCCTATATCTCCGATAAATACCCCTGCAGAGCAACAGAGAGGGGGAGCCAGCGACTGAAGTTAGGATTTTTCTTTAGATTTTCTCTTCCGAAATTTCTTATATTTTCGTTTTTATTATTCGAAGGAGAATATTTTGAAGAAGGAGAGGAGCGTTGTAATTGGAAATTGACATCCAATAAAAGGTTACTCTTTCTTCTTTGTTATTTAATTCTGTTTTTATGCTTAGATAGATTATTTTTCTTCTTTTCGCTTTCATGCAATTTTTCATATTAAAAAAATAAAAATTGAAAATAAAATAAAAAAGATGAATAACTAAATTCAATTTATAGTTTGCTAATCTCTCGATCAACCCTAGTTTAGTTTAAAAGGTGAATTGATTGATATCCATTATTAGAAACCCTATGATTAAAATAATCTTCTTGAAGATGAATTGATAATTAGGTTTTCTTAATTTAATTTACACTTTTAGATGATTCTTCATAAGTTCATACTTAAAAACTTTGATAGCATAACTTTAAGTAAAAACTTATCTTATGCTATACTTTGAAATTAGGATGAACAACTGTTTAATCTTTATTAGTGCACACTAGTTAGGGTTCCAACATTATTCATCTTGCTTGAATAGCAATTGATAACCTAAGATGGATGTTTATTATTTCAATATGATATTCATTATTTGAGACTAATACTATGGATTGTGGTAGATGATTAGTAAACTATATTTCTCAAATCAATCAAATCTAATCAATCTCTCTTTTTTCTTCTTCTAAGCGAAATACAAAGAAGATCGTTCCGAAACGCTTGCATCGCATCCTTCCCTGTGGATCGACCCGTCTAGCCTTTGCTACGCGGTTAAATTGAAACGAGACTAAGACTTTCTAACTTTAACATTATTATTTTTCCGTTTCAATCAGGGTGTAACTGATCCTTGAATCTCTCGATAATGGAGATTAATTTCCTCATTATATGGAGAAAACGTGGGTAAATTGAACTAGTTTATAGCTGTCAGTTACAGCAAACGCGGGTCTCGCTTCAGACGCGAACTTGGTAGTTGCACTGGACGCGGAGATCACAGGCTAGCATTGAAGTTGAAACGCAAAGCTGCTCAGGTTTGCATTTTAATGTTGAAACACGAAGCTCACAGGCTCGCGTATTGAATTAAGATGTGGAGCTCACAAGTCCGCGTGTTGGATTTAAAATGCAGAGCTATGCATGCTCGTATTTTGAAGAGCAGCGCGACTATCGCGTTTATCATAGAATGCGACCCTCGCGTCCATTGTGCTTGTTGAAGTGCGACATTCGCGTTTTAGTTGAAACACGACTCTCGCATTGATATGAGGCCGCGTTTGAGACTTGTCTTCTATAATTTTTAGACAGCCTACAGAACTCCCTGCAAAGTTTTCAAAACTCTGTGGTTAACTGGGCAGAATTTCGAAATACGTTAGACTCATGTTGTCTTGGACTTTCGTGATTGGATTGGCGATCTTTTGAAATATTCTGAGCTTGATCTTATCTGGATTCTGATCTTCGTGAGTTGAGCTGCTTGAAGCCACCAGAGAAAATCATCGTGGGTATCCAGAAACGTCGTCTGAAACTTTTATGAGCTTTGATTTATCTATCTGTGTACTCTTGAACTAGTTGAGTCATCAACTTCTTTTGCCAGTGTATTGTTAAACTGTTTGCAAAAGTAAGCTTTCAATCAGCAAATCTGCTGCTTGATGTTTAACCTGTTTATCGGTGTACTGTTGAATCGTCTTCTGATTTTTTTTGCCATTGTACTGTTAAACTGTTGCAAAAGTCAGACCTCTGTCAGCAAGTCTGTTGCATCGTTGGATGTAAACACAATTTTTGTGTTTGAGAGAACACAATTCTCATGCAAGCTTTGCATTTGAAATACGACTGTCGCGTTTGTAGCTTTTTTTGTATCATGTCTGTTTTATTAAAAATCAAGAATCGTGAAAATTACTGTCGGAGGTGTGATATTTAACATAACATGATGTGTGCCAGAGGTGACTGTTAACTTGGAAAGAATGACTTAATCTCATTTTCATTGAGGAAATCGAGAAGAATTACTGTCAGAAGTGTGATGTTAACTTAACAATGATTTGTTTTGTGACTTAGACAATTTTGATCAGATGTGTAATATTAACTTGACCGAGATTCGTTTACTGTTAGAGGTATAATATTTAATATAACGATAACTGATTTTTGCGATTTGAACAAGTTTGGTCAGAGGTATAATATTAACTTGACTGGGATTGGTTTACTGCTAGAGGTGTAAAGTTTAATATAACAGTAACTGATTTTTGTGATTTAAGCAAGTTTGGTCAGAGGTGTGTAATGCTAAATTAACCGAAAGATTTGCGATTTGAGCAATTTTGACGGACTTGTCATTCTATTGATAAGAATAACAAGTAAAATTTGATCCGCTGGGGATATATTAGAGTCTTCTTGTCAGAGGTATAATGTTAACATGACTAGTGCTCCGCTATATGTCAGAAACTTATTTCCTTAGGGAATGAGAATTTTACTAGTAGAGGTGAAATTTTGAACATAACAGTAATTATTTTTGCGATCTGAGCAATTTCAGTGAACCTGACATTCTATTGGGGAGAGTGACAAGTAGAACTGGATCCATTGGGTGTATATTGAAAGTTTTACCGTCAGAGGTATAGTGTTAACATGACGAGACTAATCTGAAATCATTTCACTGGGAAATGAGTGCAGCTTGTTGTAGTCCCATGAACAGGAATTGGTAAAGAATTTTGGTGAGAAAGGTAGGATTGGCCCTTATGATTTTTAGCAAATTCTCAGCTATCAATGAATTTAATTTGCCTTTACCAACTACCTTTTGAGTTGGGATAGCCATGCTATTCCCATCAGCATGATGAGTTATGAGAATTTTTCGTTAGGCTTAAAAGTCAACTTTTTTTCTCTTATCGTCAGAGTTACAGTGTTAACATGACCGATATTCTGCTGGAGATTAGGAAATGACTTATCAGAAGTGTAATGTTAACTTGATAAGGATTCGTTTACTGTTAGAGGTGTGTTTTGAACATAACAGTAGTTTGAATGGACCTGTCATTCTGTTGAAGAGAATGACAATTGAAGTTTGATCTGTTGAGGATATGAAAGTTTGACAGTCAGAGGTATAGTGTTAACATGACAGATTCAACTTGTAATTCATTCCATTGGGGAAATGAATACAATTTTTGTGATCCATAGGTAAGGAATTTTAGAGGGGAATGCGGGATCATGGCCCCTTAGGATTTTTAGCAAACCCTCAGATATCAACAGATTTGGTTTGTCTTTACCAACTACTGTTTGAGTTAGGCTAGCCATGCTATTTCTCTCAGCATGATGAGTTGTCGAGGGTTTTTCATTGGGCTTAAAAGCCAACTTTTTTCTTTATCCTTAACCATCGGAGGTGTTGGAATGTCATGTTACTTTAAGTAACAAGGTATACCCTCTGGGCTTTCATTCCCCAGATGACTTCTAACATCTCATTGGGGATTAAAGAAGTAAGTACAGACTCCATGGAGAGTATATGAGGAGATTAGCGTTCCTCGTAGAATTCTCTCTAGTCTTCAGTCAGTCACCATATTTTGATATGAATGTGAAAACACTAGAAAGGTTCTGCAAGGATGCATTGCGAGCCTTCTTCAATGAGTTTTGCTTGAACTCATTCCGTTGATCATAGGAGCCGATCGAATGTCACACCTTGATATGAATGTGGAAACATTGAAAAGATTCTACAAAGATACATCACGAGCCTTCTTCAATGAGTTCTGCTTAAACTCTTTCCATCGATTATCAGAGCCAATCGAATGCCTCACCTTGATATGAATGTGGAAATACTGGAAATGTTTTGCAAAGGTGTATCACGAGCCTTCTTCAATGAGTTCGGCTCGATAAGTCATCAGATAAACTCATTCAATCAGTTTGTCTGAATCTCTATCCATCTGTCGCAGAATTGAGCTTCGATTAATCGGACCGGGGAAAGAGATGGTTGAAGACATGCTATCATTACATATGAAAAAAGTCAGGCTAGATTAGTTATCCTTTTGGATTAAGAGGAATGATCAGGAAGAAGAGTGCCTAAAATTGTTGCCTAAACATGCTCGACTTCAAAATATGACTCGTCCTTCTAAGTTGAAGGTGGATGCAGGTCCATGTTCTAGAGAAGAGTGGCAAGGCTAAAAACGATATTTTACCTTCTTCCGCCGCTCGATCGGCTCGGTCTCTGTACTAGAGAAGAGTGAAAAGTCTAAAACTCGATGATTTGTCATTCTGATTTTCTTCAATGTTTACATCATGCATCATTAGATACTAATATTCGATCGGCTCGATCTCAGCAATAAAGAAGAGTGACAAGGCTAAAACCTGATGGTTTGCCTTTGTCCTGTCTTCAATGTTTACATTATGAATCATCGGCTCTTGATGTTCGATCGGCTCGATGTCGACAGTCGATAATGCAATCCTTTTGAAGAAACAACTCTTTCTTACATTTTCTTTGGCGCTCTCCCAAACATCTTGGATCATCAATCTTGATCCATTAAATCAGAGATGATCGGATTCGACATTGCTTGGGGAAGCAGTCATCTTCAACTGGATGATCAGAGGTATAGTGTTAACATGATCCTGGGGGTACTTCTTTGATCAGATGTGTAATGCTGAACCGGATAAGGGATAGTACTTCTTTAAGTATTTTTCATTGAACGGCATCATGAGCATATCACTATTTATACTTGTAAGACAATAAGCTCCATTTAAATAGACTGACTCTACTACAAACGGTCCCTCCCACATAGGATTGAACTTTTCTTTTGTCATATGTGTCATAGTCTTTTGACAGCTAAGACAAACTCGCCTTTCTTGAAAATTCGTTTCTTGACTTTCTTGTTGAAGGCTCTAGAAATTCGAGCTTGATAGAGCTCGATTTATTGTTGAGCTTGTAGGCCTTTGTCATCTAAAACTTCCAACTCCTGGAGATACAGTCGGTGCTTTTCCTCGTTCGTCATCTCTGTTGCAAAGGAGACTCGTAGATATGGAATTTGAATCTTCAATGGGAGTATAGCCTCGCATCCATACACCAAGAAAAATGGTGTAGCCTTCGTTGAGATCCTTACCGTCATGCGGTAGGCCCAAAGGCATTCGCCTAGCTTTTCATTCCAGTTACATCGACTTTTTGAGATGAACTTCTTGAGAAGCTTCCTAAAGTCCTGTTGAAAACTTCTACAAGATCGTTAGCAACTGGATAGTATGTTGTTGAAAAACACTTTGAATTCTGAATTTGTTACAAAATTTGTGGAATGTTTGGCTGACGAATTATGGTCCATTATCGTGGATGATTCGTCAAAGCACGCCAAAGCGGTATATTACATGAATGTTTGATGAACTTGATCACGTCTGACGTCTTTACTTCCTTTAGAGGGATAACTTTCGCCCATTCAGAGAAGTAGTCAGTTATGGCCAGGATGAACTGATATCCTTTGGATGTTAGAGGGCTGATGGTTCCAATGACGTCCATTCCCCACATCTCGAATGGCCATGAAGAAGATGTTGGATAAAGATGACCTGGTTCCTAATGGATAATGTCATCATAGATCTAGAATAGCTGACAACATCAGAAATCATCTTCGGCTAGTAATAGCAAATTCTTCGAAGTCGGTCACCAAGCTTGGGTCCGGGTTAGTAAGCTTCACACATATCATCGTGGGCTTCTCTGAGTACATCCTGTGCCTCTTCATGTCAAAGGAAACGGAGCAGGATTCCATTATATGATCGGTGATATAATGTTCAGATGATCGCATTGTAATAAAATCGAGGAGCTTTCCTTCCAATGGCAGCTGCCTCCTTGGAATCATCAGGTAGTACGCCATATAAGATATAGTCGATGAATGGGAATCACCAGTCCCTGAATTCTGGACCTGTTGAAGTCTTTAGAACCTCTTTGACTTGAAGATCTCACTCTATAGTCTGATTGTCTTCTAGGGCGAGCTTTGGACAGTACAAGTCATGATTGTAGATGAGTACTTTCTCTGTTGCTTCGGCTAGAAGAGCCAAGGAAGCAGCAAGGGATGCTAATGCGTCTGCATGCGTGTTCTGTTGGCGAGGTACATGGTTGATATAGAAGATTCTGAACTTCTCGGCCATGTTAATGGTTGCGTTGTGGTAGGGCATCAAATCTTCATGTTGAACTTCATACTCCCCGCGATGAGTTTTGAATCAGTGTATTTCAATCCATTAAGGTTGCTTATGATGAAACCATCATCGTGAAACGGTCGATGGGCGAAATGGGCTATATTGCTCTTCCAATACGAGATGCAATTCCTGTCACAGAAAGCTACAAAAGAACAAGCAGTGACAAATTTTTTGGTTAAATACCCAGATCCAAGAGCAACAAGACTTTATGAAGATCTCCCAAATGAGATCGCTGAAGTCTGCTGACACAGACCTTCTTTGAAGAACAAGTCTGGCAGCTATTCTTCGACAGTGCATCAGGAATGGGTCCTAGAAGAAACATCATAGCAGGAGTGGGGGTAGTATTAGTATCTCCGCAAAACTATGTGATTCCTCGTGTATTTTTCCTAATCGAGTCGTGTTCCAACAATGTGACAGAATACAATGCTCTATTGATCGGGATGCAGCTTGCTGAAGAAATTGGCGCAAAGCATCTCGCGTCGCAACTCCGAGACGCAAGTCTCAGGGACGCAAGGTTTAGAGACGCGGAGTTCATATTCTGTAGGACAGACGCGGCTCTCGCATTTTGGCTTTGAGACGCGGGTCTTGTGTCTCTGCTGAGAAGAGACGTCGACCTCGCGTTATTGATTGCTGCGTTTGTCTGGCGATACTTAAGAAATGCAGACTTCATGAATCCCACGTTCTGACGTAGAGACGCGGGTCTCGTGTCTCTGAGAAGAGATGCGAACCTCGCGTTGCTGAATGTCGCATCAGCGAGGTAGGGCCTCAGAAGCGTGAGCTTCATGAGCTCTGCGTTTTGGCATCCAGATGCGGACTTCGCGCGTCTGATGCAGTTCAGAAGAGACGCGGGGTTGAGCCTCGTGTCCTGTATCTGCCTCCTGTATCTACTGGACAGATAATTTTTCCAGCTTCCTCCATCTGTTGTCGACGTATGCGACGCCTTTGTCAACGTTTATCATTCCGGTTACGCTTCACGGGTTGTTGGGAACCCCCAATAACCTGGAGCTGAGGAATATTAAGAGGAGGGGCATGGTAAGATTGACCTTTAACGACGTTGGCCCCGCGGATCTCGTGGGAGACGTTGACGCGGGCCACGCAGGCGACGTGGCCAAAAATGGCGTTGTTTGCTCAGGCCAGCTTTGGAGAAGTCTCCAAAGAGACTTAAGAGCGAATCTCTAAGGAGACCCTGCGGTATTGCCACGCCACTCTGGGACTCTTGGAGCCAGAAGAGAGAAACTCCTCATACTTTGCCTGGTCGAATTCTATAACAAGTGACTCATCCGTCCTTCCCATGAAGTTGACGTCAGCTTGCACCACAACTTGCTTGTCAGTAGAGAAAGTAGTCCCCAGTGGAGTCGCCATCTCTTGTACAGGAAGGAAAGTTGAAGGTATATTGTAAAGTTTTCTTGAATCAATGAAAGATTACAACAACTCAAATTTAAATTACAAGAGAGAGGAGATACTCAAGCTCAATCTCTTTTTTGTTTAGTGCTGGGCTTTTTGCGTAGCAGTGGAAAGTGAATCTTATTTTTTATTGACCGGGTGAATGTCAAGCTCCTTCAGAATTTTTCTCCTTGGATCACTGATGGAGTAGCACAGCTTCTATCCAATGAAATCTTAAAGAGACTTAGGCAAAAATTTGAACTCAGCAAGTTTATGTAGAAGAGTTGAACTCTTTGTAGAGCCGATATTCCTCAGCTAAAAATTCTGACCCCTTTAAATAGCAGCTCTAGCTATTTATAGGGGTTCTAGGGGTAAAATTGTCCCCTAAAAATCCTCCATAATGGGGGTTAACTCCCCTCATTACGTGGGCAGTACTTGACCCACTAATGAGGGTAGTTATAACTGAGACGCAGGGCTCCTCTGCAGTTGAAACGCGGGCTTGAGCTCTGCATTTAGCCGTTGAGGTGATGCTTGATGTGGGTATCGAGATCTGCGTTTGGACGCTGCAGTGGTGTTGAAACGCAAGCCTCAAACTCTGTGTTTCCTCATTGACGTGATATTAGACGCGTATCTCGAGCTTTGCGTCTGAGACGCGAGCTTCAGGCTTTGTGTCTGAGCTCTGAAGTGATGCTAAGGAAGTGATGCTGAGACGTGAGCTTCGAGCCCTGCATCTTGGCATTGGAGGGATACTATGGCGCAGGCTTCGAGCCCTGCATCTTGACATTGCACGAGTGGCTTTGATTAGCCTCGCATCTGAAGTATGGACTCTGTTATCTGATGACTTATCTTCAGTGATTTTGAGACAGTCTATAATACATTGAGAACAATGTATGACATAAGTGTGGGAGAGGGTTCTTACATAACATAGGATTTTGTTTTCTTTTTATTTAAAAAATTAACATTTTCTTTTCTTTTAAAAACTTTTTGAAAAGAGAAACAATATTTTGACCTATTTTTTGTAAGAAATTAAGTTAATTTTAAAGAATAGGAGAATCATAATTAGGATTTCTTACACTTGGACAAAATAAAATTATTTGTTTGAACTCTAGGGTTAGGAAGAAAAATTAGAAAAGTAATTTAGTCTTAATTTTTACTTTAATGAAATATGCATACTTTATACACTTACACACTTAGGGTTCAAAAACAAAGATTCTTATGCCTTATAACAAAAGAAAAAAAAAAGAAAAAATATTTATTAAAAATCCTCTGATTAAGCTGGGTATTTGTGCCTCATAAAGCATAAGTATTCACGCATAAAAGCGGTCTATCTTATAAATAAAAACCCTTAGTTTGTGGTCTTATTTGCTCGAGTACTTAAGTCCTTGGGGTGTTTCTCACCCGGTGTCCTAAGATCGTTCAGTTTAGGAGCCACCGACTAAAGGCTCGTAACATGGGCAGATTAGAAAGCTTAAAAGAACTAAGGGATAATACCACCAAAAATATGAAAAATAAAGCATAAGAGTTAGAGTTAAAGAATCTCGAGTCTAATTTCACTGTCACAAAGATGCATATGACTTAGGGTAAAACAATAGACTAGATGAGAAATACAGTTTGACTCCTAACCTTGATTGATAATAAAGTTTTGAAATTGAAACTAAGTTTAGGAATGAATAAGTTTAGTATTCTTATAACTTATAGATTGCTTAATTTTTTCAAAAATACTTCAATATTTCTTTTCTTTTCAAAATGCATTTTCGAAAATATTAACACTTTATTTCTATTTCTTTATGGATTTTGTAGGTATAATCTACTGAAAACCCTCAGGAGACAAAACTCATCCTCTAGGGTAACCTAGAGGTTTAATGGCTTGTTGCACGTGCTAAGTGCAACCGTGATTCTTAGAAAAGTGAGTTAGGTTAGTTTAGTTTTTTTCCTTTTGTTTTACTCGAGAACGAGCAAAAAGATAGGTGTGAGGGTGTGATTGTTCATCAAATATGCATATTTTTAGTCATATTTCTATATTTATTTTTATAAAATTATGCTATGTAATTGTATTTTTTGCTTAGTATTATGCAGGCCTTATAATTAAAAGAAGAAAAGAAAAGAAGCCCAAAAGATTAAAAAGAAGCCCAACAAGCCCGACAAGCCAAAAAAATTTAGAGATAATCCAATACTAATTGGGGATAAAAGAGAAAATCAACTTAAATTCAAGTTGCTTAAGCTCCAAGTCAAAGATAAAAAGGGAGAATTTAAATTTAAACTCGGATTTGGAGATGACTTGCTTCTCAAGTTAAAGGGAAAGAATATTCTCTAAAAATTCAAAGTTTAAATGAAAATTCTAAGGATATACCTCTTGACGAATGGACGAGATGAAGCAATCATATTTAGAGATAAGGAGAAAAATCCCAGTAAATTTGGAGTTCTAAATCAATTTAGACTCGGATTTAGACTGAATACCTTTTAGCATTTTGAACATAACTTTCGCTACAGAAATTCAAATCTGATGATTTAAGATGAATCAGAAAGAAGACTTAAACTGCTACAATTCTTATGTTGACCACTATTTTCAATTCTATCATTTGATGAGTCATATTCAGTAATCAACATGCCAACTAGTTACAAACCAATTCAGAATTAAATTTTTACATAAAATTCTGGATAAATCAAATCAAGTTTGGAGATAAAGAGAGCATTCAAATTCAGAAATAGCTTGCTCCCCAAGTCAAGAGTTAGGATATTATCTTAATATCTAAAGTTTAAATTCAAGTTCTAAAGATATATCTCTTGATGGTTGCACAACTTCTACTAGGAATCTATCCACTACTTCTACTATAAATAGAGAGGTAGGGCACAAAGAAAAGGACATCTCGAAGGAGAGATCAAAGCTTATGGTTTTCTTTAGTTTTCTTTTCCAAATGTTCATTATAGTTTTTAATTTGAGAGAAAGAATTATAAAGAGAAGACGGAGTGCTTGTAATTGATGGTGACAGCTCAATAAAGGTTCTTATGTTCTTTTCAATTTACCTCTTTTTATTTTTACTTACTTTAATTGTTTTATTTACTTTCATCTGCTTCTTTATGCCTTCTTTTTAACCATGCCTTCTTTATACCTTGAATTAGGGAGAGTTTCATGACAGAAAAGAGAGGAAGAATTATATTTAGAGTGGCAATAAATATAATCTTATTTAAAGATAGTTATATTGAGAGTGACAGCCAATGGAACTATCTCACTTCTCTTCATCATTACTCAACTTAATTGATCGCTTGCTTTTCTTTAATTACTCCAAGGTATATTTTCTTCCCTTGTTTATTTTCTTTCTTTTTAACTTAGTAATCAAAACACAACACCATCTTCTTCTTCTACCTTTCGCTTTCCTTCTAGTTTAGCTTAACCTTTTCTTTTCTTTTAAAACAAAAAAGATTTTTAACCGGTATAGTAACTTAGGAAGCTTCCATCGCTGTCCCTCCATGTGGATCACGACCCATTAGTCCTATGCTACATGGTAGCATTGAGGACCTATCACTGTTCTAAATTTCTATATTTTTTTGTGCAGGTTTGGCTCGATCAATTCGTGACATGCCTATTACTTTTTTCTCCATTTAATCTTTATGTTATTCACTTATTAGTTGTGCTACATACTTATTATGTATTACTTATTTATCACTGATATTACGTACTTATGGTATATATTAGCTATATTTCAAGAGTGATGAGTGATTTCAGTTATAGGAGATTTCGAGAGAGAGTTGTGTGGATGAAATGTCGAGGATCATATCAAAAGAGATATTTTTAGAGGTGATAAGATTCATTTTGATTAGAATTTTTTTTTTAGGAGAAAATAAGCTTAGGAGTTTGAGAGAGTGAATAGATAAAGAAATAAACAATATGAGAGATGTAAGAACAAGGAAACCAACTCATAAGAGCATCTCCAAAGGTTCCCTTGGACATCCCTTATTTAAGGGGTGGAGGCTAAGGGACTGTTAAGGAGTCATTGGTCTCTAATGGTACTCTCTTGTCCCCTCCATTCTTTGTTTTAATATTTTATGTTTTAAATGAAATTTTCATTTATTTAATGAATTTGTAATAAGTAAATTTAATTAAATATTTCATGTATTAGTTAATTATTAAATATTAAAATTGAATTAATTAATTATTGAATTTTAATAATTAAAATTCATGTATTAATCCATTATTTAATAATATATTAAATATTAATTAAATTAATTTGTATATTATTTTATATATTAATTAAATTTACTAAAACCTATTAAAAAAACAAAAGGTTAAAATGATGGGGTCCGCATGTTAAAGAGGCTGCTAAAAAACTTTTTGACCTCTTCAAATTAAGAGATATTTGTAGGGACTTAGAGTTAGGAGGAGGAAAAACTCCGGCCCCTTCGAGCACAAAACCCCTTAATGTCCCTTAATTTATTTATAAGGGTCAGATTTTCCAGCCCCTTAGAGATGGCCTAAGATATATATACTTATTTGTTAATTCTTTTTAATCATAAAAAGATATTTCTGTCATGTTCTGCAGATGAATGACTAAAAAGCAAAAGATTAGACTAAAAATAATAAGGTCAAAGCACATTGAGTTTTGATATTAAAAGAAAGTCAAAATAGGAGTTAGCTTTGCTATCCCAAGTTTTCCATCATTCAATTTTAAAAGACCATAACAATTTAGATGACCCAACCCCAACATCCCAACTCTTCAAGTTTTTTCATCTTGTTGCTAATATATTAAAAAGAGAATATGCTCAATTTTAATCTGCTCCATTTTGATAGATGTCACCTCAAACCTGAATTATCTTAAAAAATTTGTGGTCATCAGCAGCTGAATACAATCCCCAGCAAGCAGGCAACTCTTTTTCCTGATCCTCTTTGTTTACTGATCGATCACGCTGACTGTATCTGTTCATGCAAAAGAAATGAAAAATGAAAGCACAACTTTCATCATTTTTCCTGTCATTTTACGAACCTTCAAGCATCAAATTCGGAAAGTTTAGTTATCTGAAAGAGGAGCACTGCACAACTATTCATGCAAAATTTTCTCACTTTCTTTTCTTGCTTATTGAGCAAAACACAACATAAATTCCGAACGTACAACACAAAATAGGTTCCTGTGATACAACATAACAATCAAATCCAGCAGGGATTTCTCACTTGTATCTTGAGGAATGCCAAAAACCTGTGTACATCAACTACCTTCAATCTGTAGTACATAGATCATGCAAATGCCTCCGTCTGCTTCGAAATATTTTACCGGCCTCTGTTTGGGCAGGCATTTGCAAAGTGGGACGGATCACCGCAAATGAAACATCTGCCTGATAGGGGTTCACCTGTTGCTGATACAAATGTCGAACCATCAATTCGGCCTCCCCTGTGCCCTCGACCACCTCTCCTTGCAGCAGACAATGAAGACCTGCTGCTGCGACTGCCACGAGATGCTGCACGTCCTCGCCCTGCACCGCTGTCGAAATCATCTTCCCACGCACCGCTGTCTAAATCATCTTCCCACCTGCATTTCAAAGTCACAAGGTCAGCTTGCATTGTGATTCATTACTTTTGTGGAATCATATTAACATATGATAACTGAAGCTACAGCGAGAGGAAAGACGATGATAAATTTAAGCGACTGAAAGCTGGAACCTCCGTTGAAACACTTAGCAATTATTAGATGATGGACAATAAAAGAAAGGACGGAAGACAAACAACATGGACTATTCACATTTTCACTATTTTTTTGGTGGACATACAGGCTATAGCTCAAACTTTTTCCCACGTGTTTTTCTTGTTTGCTTTCATTCTCGAAGTACAAGAATGATGCTGTAACGTCATCCTCTCCCCATTACGTTTTGCTCAGTTACTCTATGTTCTAGGAGAGAAATGAAAGTAAATATTTTAGCTCTCTTTTCTTTCGCCTCTGTATTCTTTCCTCTTTATTTTCCATAATCATCTTGAACCAAAGAAAATGATGGCTAACAAGAGAGAGAAACATATCAGACTGGACAAAGGATTTCAGCAAACAGTAACATCATAAATTGACAGAAAGGGAAAAACCAGGAATTTGTTTTCCAACCAAAAGGAACAGCTAGCACAATGAAATTGAATCACTGGTAATTGCCAATAATTATCAGAATGGTTAAACAGCAAAGCGTGAGAGAAGTTAGTTTGGATCTGAATAATATTCATGTAATGAGCTCTAACTTGACTTGAAGATCAGAGGAAGA
The DNA here is from genome assembly GCA_038442645.1 of Agave tequilana. Lineage (NCBI taxonomy): Eukaryota > Viridiplantae > Streptophyta > Magnoliopsida > Asparagales > Asparagaceae > Agave > Agave tequilana. The sequence goes on from JAVJIF010027742.1 coordinate 46,476, forward strand.
AAGCCAAAAGATACTTATGGCACATAGCAGCATCAACAGTAAATGGAAAAGATTATTTCTTTGAGGACAGAAAACAGACATGGGCTACGAAAATCAGCAATGACCATATCTGATGCACGTGTTTTCAAATGCAAAAAGACAATAGAATAATCACAGAAATAGATCTAGCACATACACAAAGAAACCACAATCGTGATTTTGGCAGGAATAGAACTTCCTTCCTCTATTATGGTCCGTATTTGCTGTTCTTATTGGACATGATGCACCACAGGACTCGCATGGAATTTGACCTGCACAGTATTGCGAGAATAGAATGAGAGTCCCACCTCATACTCACACTAGAAGAGCAGTAAACAGAAAGAGTAAACAAAGATGGCAGCCACTGATTACTAGGTTTGACAGTTCTAAGAAGAAAATGGCAATATACATTACCTGTATTATTTCTTGACCTTTGGACTCTGCTAGATTGAGCACTACGATAACGAGAAGCCGAGGGGCATTCATTTGATGAATGCCCTGTTTGCCTGCAGTGTGTACAACCATCCTGCCTTAGGTTTCCCCTCCTTGTGTTGTTTGGAGTTTCAGCAGCCCTTTGTCCTCTTGCTGCAAGCAGCCACAAAATAATGTATTACATATATAATCCTCCTTTTGTGATATTTGACGTGACTATTAATTTTTAAAAAACTCGGCAAAAATATCTGGAAACATATCATGCCAATGATATTATCCAGATACTAGATTGGTCTTGATCTACAAACTTGGATGAATTCTGAGTTTACAGCTAATGCAATCTGGTGATTTTCAAAATCGGTCACATCTGTACGTTGTTTAATTTCTCCAAACCTCACAAACTATTGGAGAAGATATCATGAATGTGCTAACAACTTAACTTAATTATACCCATTATTACCAAGGAGCAAACTAGGCAAGGACCCTCATTTTATGTAATATAACTTTATTTAGGAAATATGCAAATGTAACTTGTTCCACCTAAATCACTCCAAATTGATGTTCAGTTAGATTTTGACTCAAATTCTATTATAGACTTGTATGTCTTCTGCAATAAGAAAAATCTGATAAGTAATATATAAATTAATAGTTATACGTTCACATAATTATAGCAAAATAACAGGGTTAACTAAAACTGTGCTCTATAGAATAGAAGATTATGCCACAATAAATGCATGCTTGTCCTTGCTTAATATTACACTACACATAATACAAGAGTGCCTGAAGACTCCCAGGAAATAATGCTCCAGCAGCTTTATAGAAATCTCGCTAATACTGAATTGTGCTCATTTTCCTAAAGATGTTGCAAATTCAGATACAATAGGAAAAAGGTAGTCTCAACTTTAGGTAGTGAGAACTAAATCAAGTACAAGAGTACATAAAAATGTGCCAATTTGTGGCGATATCCTAAATTGCATTCATGCTCAGATTCTCTCAGAAAAAGACAAAAGAGAGAAAACATTCATATTCAGAAATAAATACATTTTCTATCAAGACAAACCTGCCATACTAGAAGGAATTCGAGATCCTGTTCCACAAATCTCTATCAAGTCCCTCAGTATTACATCACAGCCACCAATGCAGCCTAGAAAAGTAAACATGTCAAGCAGAAATAACTAGATTCAGTTATTGATGACTTAAATTTACACATTAAAGAAGAAGAAAGGACCTTACACTGTCGCTATATTTTGCAACAATTTTCAATAATGATTTTCAAGATTTTTGCAAGGCTTTAGAGAAGAAGCTCGCCAATACATTCAATAACCAATCAATTAATAAATAAAAATGGCAACTACAGCTAAACGACTAAATTTTAATTGAATCTAATTGAAATACAAGCTCTCTCAGACATGGGAGAAATTTCTAACTAATAAGCCAATGGCAATCAAATGCTTCAACTATGTAGCACAGACACTCCCATCATGAAGCTGTGTTGTGTAGCACACGTGTCTGACACACAGGTTAAACACACACCATGTGTATTTTTAAGAATTTGTCACGTTTCGGTGTGTCGTGTCCATGATAGTATAGCCATGTCCGTGCAACATAGGCTTTAAGATATCCAAACCTCTATGGAAGAGATCTCTATACACAGCTGAGATACATGGTTCTGCAATAGGTAAACATAACGTCTTGGCTGGGTATTACAATGCAGGACCAACAAGGACATGTCAAATCATTTATTCAACAATTATATTTATTATATTAATTTGTACCGTATATTTTTTTTTTAAACTTGGACTAAAGGAACTTACTTCCGTCATATTTGGTTTTCTTGATTGTTTTGAGTGTTTATTATATGGTTTTACCCAAAAGTGAGGAAAAAGTTTCCATACCAAGAAACTGCTCATGGCAACAGTAATGAATTGTATCACATGAGTAGGAACCCATGCGGGTATTATATCACTAATTTCCTTATAGGTTATAACGGTTTTATCCCATTTAGATCAGTTTTTTGGAATCTTTTATTTATCGATTGGGTTTCTCAAAACTACTTTGGTCAGTTTTGAGGCTTTCATTAGCAGTTGGTTATTATTGGACATTAAGTTCTTATTTAATGTTTTTTAATCTTTTTGTATTTGGCGGGATTCATTATTAAAACGAAACTTAACAGACAATTGCTGAAATAAAAAGAACTGATGTAGTCCAATTTAGCCTTGCATTAATAGAGGTCTCGGCGATAAAGAACTTGAGTATTTATGCCCTTGAAACATAAAGTTACAATCTTTCTCCAAGGAACCATTAGCAATCATGATTGAATAATTGCTTCAGTTAATCAATTAAAAAACTTCCCTAAAAGCTGTAATTAGTTAATGGTTTCACTATTTGGAAGCTAAAACTTCTAATAAACTTTGTTTGCAAAACATATCAATGTCCTTATTGTTTACATAAGAACAAAGATGTGAAAAAGTTCTACTAAATTATCATTTTATGACGAGGAGGAATTGATTCATTGATTTTCTGTATCGTATTGAAACATTTAAAAGGTGCTACGCATAAACAGGGTCTTGAAACTGGACTTTTCTCTTCTTTATATTATAGCCAACTAACAGACTAGAAACTATGCTACATCCACATGAGCAATGCACTAGAGTAAGTTTCAGATTAATTCTTAAAAGGCAATGAACTGCTTAAAGCAGTAATATCAGGAGCAACAAAAAATTGTGGGAAGCCTATATAGTTAAATTCTTAATGTTTTTAGAATTCAGAAAATAGCAAGATGTTCTATTTCTGATGACTAATGAGTGAAATTAAGAAATTTCTGAACAATAGGAAAGATTGGGAACAAAGTTTTTCTAAAAAAAAAAGGAGTTCCATATATGATATAATATCATTTTAAATGGTCCCTGGACTATAAATAATGCCACAAGACAGAATTTAGAGTTCACTAACAAAGGGGAGGCCAATAGAGGAGACTTCTAAGGAAAAAGTACAATAAATCAGTAACACAAGAATTATGAAAAAATATAGATATTTTCTATCCGGGTAGCCAAAAAAGTAATAGTGGTGATGGCTTTAAATAAATAAATGTATAAAAAGTTAATGCACAAAAGATATAGGCACTTGTCCCTTCCACCAAATACAGACAACAGATAGAATGATTTGGTAACATGAAATAGTTGTTGCCCCCCCCCCCCCCCCACACCCCCCCCCCCCCCCACCCCCCCCCCCAAAAAAAAAAAAAAAAAAACTAAAGACTTAAAGAGATTTATGGAAGGGTTTAATTTGGCGATAACATCTAGAAGTTAGATGACAGATAGAAACCATGTATTTCCCCCGTCACTTTGAATCTCAAGGAGAAATATTTCATTGCATTTTGATAACCTTATTTTTTTTCTCCACAAATTATGCAGGAAAAGGGTAAAAAGATTGAAAGAAAATCCGTCTAACAACAGAGGAAATATCTGTAATCCCCGGTAAATAGAAAAATAAAAAAAGAGAAATAAATAAAAAACACACACCCATATGCTACAACTGTGTGCCCTCGTGTCAGCCCATGAAAACAGGAAATGATTCTTAGCCCATGATGATTCAAGTTTATTCTTATATGTTAGACACTGTTTTTTGTGTTTCAAATAAATTATAGAACTCAAATGATATCAAAGCAAAAATATAAAGCTCAAGTTCAATGATAGGCAACACAAACAAATTTCATTTCCATACTGCCAAATTTTGTGAGATTGCATTTTACAATTTCTACTAGGCTCTTTGGTTTAATTTCACATTAAAACTAAATGAGAGCCCTAATAGTAATAAATCTATCTTTCCTTCCAGTGGACTCTATTTAGAGTATGTAATAGAAAGGGTATTTTTGTAATTTGTCATTATTCTTCCTCTATATAAAGAGAAGGCTATCTCAATTTAGGGTATGCCTTCTATTTCCAACTCTGACATGATATCAAAGCGATACCTTTAGGTATGATGAGATCCCTCCTCCATTACCACCACCTCCATCATCGTCCATCAACTTCCAACATCGTCGCCATCACGAGCATCATCGTCAACATCTTCTCCATCTTCTTTTTCTTTTTTATTTTAAGATCTAATTTGATCTGAATTTAGATCTTAAAAAAATTACTATTTACATGAACAATACTATAGTGGTCCTGTTCATCATGATGAACAGCTATGTTCTCAAACTCTATTGATCTAAGACCGAAATTGTTTTGATCTATATTTTAGTGTATCGAAGTCTGATTTTGGTGATTTAAGAGTCGATTCTCATGTTTAGATGTTCCAGACGCATTAATTGGTTTTGTTTGATTTGATTTTACTTGAATTTAGCAGTTTTACTAATGAGTTTAAGGATAACCCAAAACCTCTTGTTTGTTGAGCGTGAGCATCTCTCAAAACCTCCTCTTCTATTGAGTTTGGGAATCTTTAAAACCTCTATTTTTACTGAATTTGGATCTCTCTCAAACCTCTTCTTCTTCTTAGTTTGAATCTCTCTAAAATCCTATACCTATCCAAGAATACGAACATTTGACTTTTCGTGCGCAGTCTTCGCTCAAGTGTTTAGTTCGATCTAGATTCAGTTTGCTTTGATTTGCAACTTTGGAATCGCATCAATCATTCAATATTTATTTTCAACCATTTCAACATTTATTTCTTTCTTAGATTTTTGTTTGCGAAAGCTTTGTTTAGCAGATCTTTTTCTAGTGTTTGTAACAAGCTGGAGATATTTGATATCTATACTCCAGTTTGAGAGGGAGTGTTAGAGTATGTTACAAGAAAGGACATTCTTGTAATTTGTCATTATTCTTCATCTATATAAAGAGAAGGTTACTTCAATCTAGTGTATGCCATTTATTTCCCAATTCTGACGAACTCAATATTAGACTGAAGAGTTTAAAAGGTTTGCAGCTCAGCGGCACTAGATTAAACTGCACGACAAATAGGTTCTCCTACCTGACAAATTTGCCTTCTGGAATTATGGCAAAGCCCATTTCCTCGTCAAGGAATTTGGCACAAAGTTAAGGACTGGTATTTTGATAGCTGGTTCCAAAACTTGACAAAACATCTTACAAAGCCTTCTGCTCCACAACTAACCCTATTTGACAGAAGATGTGACGATGACTGAAAATGAAATTGCCAAAATTTTGCATTCTATTCAGGGAGAATAAGAGCTCTTTCCTCCCCATGCGTTAGCAAACCCTAACTAGATATTAGAATGTGGATAGAAGGAATTGTATGCTTGACGCCTTTAGAAGCAAGCACGACTTCTTGAGAAGAAATACCATGCACATCTATCCTATGAGCATTGCTATTTTACCCTTCCAGGGATGTTAATCTACTTCCCATAAATTTATTTAGATACTAGTGAAAGGAAACTAGAATTATGCCTACAGGGTTACACCTATTAAACTGAAATCGATAATTCCCAATTAATCTGAGATCACTGTGATAATAAGTTAAAACAGTTTATTCAAGAAACTTAGCAACAAATATAAACTAATTAAGATCAAACTCAAGAAGATACTTCTCCATCTAGACATGTGATCAAGCAAAACTAGCAAGTGATGCACAGCATATGTTTGTAACTAAGCATGTAGTGTACCTTTGATCTTCCATTGCATTTTCAAACAGCAAATAACTATTTGTACTAGGTGAAAACAATGAGAAAAACCTTTTTAACACAGAAAAAATCATTTGAATCTGTTTTCTATGCTTGAATAAATTTAGACAGGGATAAAACTTCATGTCGACAACATTAAACCATGTAATCAGCAGTCAAGAGATTAAGTTATTAAGGTAATTTTCATTGTATTGAGACATTGTACTTGTATTGAGACATTGTACTTAATCAGACAGGGATAAAACTTAGACAGGGATAAAACTTAGACAGGGATAAATTTAGACAATGTCGACAACATTAAACCATGAAATCAGCAGTCAAGAGATTAAGTTATTAAGGTAATTTTCATTGTATTGAGACATTGTACTTGTATTGAGACATTGTACTTAATCAGTTCGAGAATCACATTTTTAATCTGAATCAAGCATAAGAAAGATGGTTCTTTGGACACAAAATTACAAATTAAGGCAACTATCAATCAATTGTAACGTCTTAACACTTTTCTACATACCTAAATGATCAACATCATAATTTGGTGGTATCTCTAACCGGCGAAACTTAAATTGAATCTGGAAAACAGGTCCTGTATAAAACAGAAGAACAATAGGGCAACTTATCATAAAAGAGAAGGGGGGGAAAATGTCAAATTACATAATTGTGAGTTGAGATAAACAAAGACATCAGATATCCATGATAGGATAACCTGGAGCACAAGAAGAGCAGACACTGGTGGTTACAGATGCTTCAGATATTGCTCCTGGAAGCCACACCACATTCCTACACTGTGAAACTTGAGCAATGTGATTATTGTTGTTCACTGAAGATTGTCAAAAAACGATGTCTCTAGCCATCCGTTAGCTTGAGACTAGATAAGAATCTTACCATAAACATACAAATTACTTTAAGTTCAGTTGGTTACAGCAACAAGACTTTGTTAAAACTATATAGAGTTACAGAAGATTTAGTGTTTTTCAGTTACAAGACAGCTCAAGTCACTATTTTACCAGGTATTATTCAAACTACCAATAGTCAGATTATGATGGAAAACCCCTAGTTCATGACCTGTGAGATTGGACAATGCACAGGAAGCCTCCTTTTTGTCAGAAAACATGTACTGGAAGACGAAAATAGAAAATCCCTAGACCCATTCTCTTAGGTCCTGGGGGACTCTCAAGAAATTTGGAGACACCCACCCACCATCTTTTTTCTTTTCTTTGTTCTTTCTTTTCTTTTTTGGAGGGCTGTGTGTGTGTGTGGGAATTTTTTTTTTTTTTTTTTGTGTGGGTGGGGGGGGGGGGGGGGGGGGGGGGTGTGGGGGGTGTGTTAAAAGGAGAAAACCGACAAGAGGAAAGAAGAAAATAAAAGTTAAATATAGCAACCCTCTGCAAATGAGAGAATCTAGTGTAATGTAAAATCTGACAATCAAAGAGAAGGGGGGAATATTTTATCAATTAACAGATGGTAAATCATGGATACAAGATTACCAATCCTTCAGACAGACCTTAGAATGTGAAGGCAATGTGTCAGCGGCACAAAGCAGATAGCTAAAGAATTATTAGTGCTAAAGGGACCGAAACACCTTTTTCTTTCAAAATGATGCTATTAAAGAGTAAAGAGGTTGACGCGTTCTATGAATTTCTGGAATGATTAATTGAATTCTCAACCTAACGAGGTGATGAGATTCTGAATACCCTGCTCTTCAGAGTTCCCGGTTCTTTCAAATTTTCCCTCCCTCTTCTTTGTTTGATTTAGCAATGGGTCGGGTCCGGGTCGGATCTGTGACCTAACCATTAGTTTGCTTACCCGGCCCAAATGGAGATCGGGGATAAATGCTGAGCTTCCCTATTTTTCAGGGGATTCTGATTTGTTGCCCTAAAAAGGGATTGTGAGAGCTCTCCGAGCTCACTTTGTGAAGAAGAGCTCACTCTGAGCTCAATTTGTGAAGAAATACAAATTCTTTTTCCCTAATTCCTCAAATTCCTTGAGCGCTGCCTGTTCTCCTTGCTTCTTCTTACAATTTTGCAGGTTGAGATGCCGCCAAGGAACCGCCACCATTATCAACCCATCATCTCTGACGCGCTGGCTGAAGGCGAAGACCTATCAATGGTATCAGAGCTTCAGATCCCAGGGTTTCCAGACGATCAAGGAGGTGAAGGCGACGATCTTACTCTGGAAGCTGAACCAAGAGGATCAGTCTCTTTTGATGGAGGTTAGAATTCTAAGAAAAAGATAGACCAGGAAAACACTCTCGGTGAAGGCTCAACGTCTCAAAAAGAAGGTCAAAGTGACTTCCGATTCAGAGCTATGACGAGAGAACGGCGCTGAGAACCCGAATGCTTGAGGAGAAGGTGAGTGACAAGATGAGATCTATTGATGATAGGTTTCGATCTCTTGAAGAGAGAATGGATCTTCGACATGAGGAGTTAATTGGAATGATTGCAAGACTGTACCAAGAACCTAGAGTTGTGAGTAAGGAAAAAGGTGAATTGGGGAGAGATGAAGCTCCTCTTACTGGGGTACCTAAGGTGAGTCCTAAATTTGTAATGCCTTCTACCTCTCCACATTTGAAGCAGACTGCTATGTTCGGAGGGAAGTCAGATTACTTATTGAGAAAGAACCAGAAATCTCCAGTTTCCTTCACTACATCTGGTAAGCTTCCTCTTCCGAAAAATCCTAAGGTGGAAATTCCTATGTTCAAGGGTGATGGGGACATCTTGAATTGGTTGTACCAGCTGGAACATGTATTCACTATTCATCACACTCCAGTAGAAGATCGAGTAGAGTTTTGTGTTTTTTACTTGCAAGGGGAGGCTCTGTTATGGTGGAGATGGTTGGAGAAACAGAAGGGAGGATCAGTCACCTGGCCTGAATTTTATGATGAGATGATCTTACAGTATGGGCCTGATGATCTGGATGATCCACTTGCTGCTCTGGCTAACCTGAAGCAGACTGGGTCAGTACAAGAGTTCCATAAAGCATTCATTAGATTGGCTCATTTAATTGAGGAGACTGAGAAAAATTTGATCAGTTTATTTTTGTCTGGCTTGCGTGAAGATTTGAGAGGGAAGGTCAAATTGGATAAGCCAATGACCATGGTATCAGCTTATCGAAGTGCAGTTGCTAAGGAAATTATTACAGTGGCAAAAAAGAAACAAAACAGGATTGTTCCTTTTAGGGGATCAGCTAGTATTCCTCTTTTAAGTGCTAAAAACCAACTTGTTTCAGCTGCTGGAAAGGATACTAACACAGCAACATTTACACCAATAAGAAGGTTATCTCCATCTCAGGTGGAAGAGTATAGAAGGAAGGGTTTATGTTTTAAATGTGATGAACCCTATAGTCCAGGCCATAAGTGCAAGGGTAAAAGTTTAATGTTGATTGAATGTGAGGATTCTGAGAATGAGCAGGATGAGGAAATCTTGTTAAAACCAAGGGAAATAATAGGAGAAAATTTGCCTGAATTGTCACTCCACGCTATGGAAGGAAGTGTATCACCCAAGACAATTAGGCTCCTTGGACAGATAAACAGGAAACCTGTTAATGTGCTGTTGGACACAGGTTCTACTCATAATTTCATTGACCCAAAGGTTGTGCAAAGAACAGGACTTATAGTCACTCCTGAATTAGCTTTCAGTGTCACCATAGCTGGTGATGACAGGTTACAGAGTGAAGGGTTATGTAAATCAGTATGTTTCAAGTGTCAAGGCTTGGAAATTGTGACTGATTTCCATGTATTACCTATAGGGGGCTGTCAAATGGTCTTGGGAGTAGATTGGTTACAGACCTTGGATGAGTTAACTGTGAACTTCAAAAAGAGAAAAGTGAAAATCACTAAAGATGACAACTCTTGGGAGCTACAGGGGGTGCAGCCTAATGACATGGAAGTAGTCTCTGCTAAGGTGTTGGAAAAAACTTTATATCAATCAGCTAAGGGGGGGTTTTATATGTCTGCCACAAGACAGAAATCCAACCTACTTCTGAATGTAGTTCTCAGTTACAGGCTTTATGTAAGGAATATGCTATGATTTTTGAAGAAGTAATAGGTCTTCCACCTAAGAGAAGCCATGATCATCAGATATCTGTGGTGCCTGGTACTGAACCTGTCAATTTGAGACCCTACAGACATCCTTGGGAGCAGAAGAATATCATAGAGAAAATGGTGGATGAAATGTTAGAAACAGGAATTATCAGAAACAGTAGGAGTCCTTATGCATCTCCAGTTGTTTGGTAAAGAAAGCTGATGGCACATGGAGGTTGTGTGTGGATTACAGAGCATTGAATCAGAAAACTGTCAAGGATAAGTACCCCATACCCTTAATTGATGAGTTACTTGATGAATTATATGGAGCCCATATCTTTTCTAAGCTGGACTTAAGAAGTGGTTATCATCAGATTAGAATGAAAGAGGAGGACATTCCTAAAACAGCTTTTAAGACTCATGCAGGACATTATGAGTACTTGGTTATGCCCTTTGGCTTAACTAATGCTCCTGCTACCTTTCAAGCATTGATGAATGAGTTGTTCAAACCTTATCTTAGGAAGTTTGTGCTGATTTTTTTTGATGATATACTCGTTTACAGCATTAGTTTGCAGGATCATTTGAAGCATGTGAGGATAGTGTTTGATATTCTTAAAAAGAACCAGCTCTTTGCTAAAAGAAGCAAATGTCAGTTTGGGGTACCAGAAGTAGCTTATTTGGGACATGTTGTATCTGCTCAAGGGGTAGCTGTAGATCAGAGTAAAGTTCAAGCTGTGGTGGAATGGCCTGTGCCTAAAACACTGAAGGCACTGAGAGGGTTTTTGGGATTGACTGGTTACTATAGAAAGTTTATCAAGGGGTATAGCACACTAGCTGCTCCTCTTACTGCCCTTACCAAGAAGCATGCATTCATTTGGACTGAAGCAACTTAGGTGGCTTTTGAAACATTGAAGAGAGCCCTCACCAATCCCCCAGTCTTAGCTCTTCCCAATTATTCATCTCCCTTTGTAATAGAATGTGATGCTTCTGCTAGTAGAATTGGGGCAGTCCTGATGCAGGACAATCATCCCATAGCTTACATCAGTCAAGAACTGAAAAATCCTAGTAAATTTGCTTCAGCATATGAAAGGGAAATGTTGGGACTGTTGTTAGCTACAAAGAAGTGGAGGCAATATCTTTTGGGAATGGAGTTCATTGTCAGAACTGATCATAAGCCATTGAAATACTTACTAGAACAGAGACTATACACTGAAGCCCAACACACATGGTTGTTGAAGTTGTGTAATTACAGGTATAAGGTAGAATACAAGAAAGGGAGAGAGAATGTAGTTGCAGATAGTTTATCCAGGAGGACTGAAGCTTCAGAAACACCTGCATTACTGGAAATCTCAGTGGTTGAATCTGATTGGGTTGATTTAGTTAAAAAAATGGTAAGTACTGATGCCTTTTTCTCTGATCTGGAGAGCAGGTGGAGTGCTGGCCTGTTAGATACTACCAAGTATCAGAAAAAGAATGGACTCTTTTACTATAAAAGGAGAATTCTTATCAATCCTTCAGCTTCTCTCACTCAGTTATTGTTGTCTGAGCATCATGATACACCTGTAGGGGGTCATTCAGGATATGAAAAAACTTATCAAAGGCTTAAAAAGGTAGTTTACTGGCAAGGGATGAAAAACAGTGTTAAAAAATATATCAGGGAATGTGACATTTGTCAAAGATCTAAATATGAGACCACCAAGCCAGCAGGACTTCTACAACCTCTCCCTATTTCTGAGCAGGTATGGGAAGATATTTCCATGGATTTCATTGAAGGATTGCCAAAGAGTTGGGCAAAGACTGTTATCTTTGTTATTGTTGACAGGTTAACAAAATTTGCTCACTTCTTACCTCTCTCTCATCCTTACACTGCTAAAACAGTAGCTGCCACCTTCATAGACAACATTTATAGTTTATATGGGATGCCTCAAAGCATAGTATCTGATAGAGATACTGTCTTTACCAGTGAGTTTTGGAATGAATTGTGGATTTTGCAGGGAACCAAGCTATTACTCAGTACCTCTTTCCACCCTCAAACTGATGGACAGACAGAGGTGGTTAACAGGTGTTTGGAAACTTACTTACGTTGTTTTTGTTCTCACAAACCTCAAGATTGGTGCAAATGGCTGCCTTGGGCACAATACTGGTACAATACCAGTTGGCATTCATCCATAAAAATGACCCCATATCAGGCTTTGTATGGTAAAATTCCTCCAACAATCTCCTCTTATATTCCAAAGACTGCCAGGCTACAAATTGTAGAGGATGCTTTACTGGACAGGGATGCAACCCTTCAATTATTAAAGGATAACCTGATCAGGGCACAAGATAGGATGAAAAAATGGGCTGATTTACACAGAACAGAGAGATCATTTGAAGTTGGGGACATGGTGTTCTTGAGGTTGCAGCCATATAGACAGATATCAGTAGGTGGAGGAAGGTCCCAAAAACTGTCCCCTTTGTTTTATGGACCATACAAGATCCTACAAAAAATAGGTCCAGTTGCTTATAGATTGGAATTGCCTGATGAAGCCAAGATTCATCCAGTTTTCCATATTTCCCAATTGAAGAGGAAACTGGGCAACACTATCCAGGTACAAAATCAGTTACCTTCTCACACTGTTGAGGTAATAAAAGAACCAGAAGCCATTTTGAAGAGGAGAATGGTGAATCGACTTGGGAAGGCAGTAACAGAGGTGTTAGTTAAGTGGAAGCAGTTGTCAGTAGAGGATGCAACATGGGAGAATTATTGGGAGCTGGTGAAAAAATTTCCAGTCTTCGACCTTGAGGCAAGGTCGATTTCAGGGAATGAGCATTGATGAGATTCTGAATACCCTGCTCTTCAGAGTTCCCGGTTCTTTCAAATTTTCCCTCCCTCTTCTTTGTTTGATTTGTTGCCCTAAAAAGGGATTGTGAGAGCTCTCCGAGCTCACTTTGTGAAGAAGAGCTCACTCTGAGCTCAATTTGTGAAGAAATACAAATTCTTTTTCCCTAATTCCTCAAATTCCTCGAGCGCTGCCTGTTCTCCTTGCTTCTTCTTACAATTTTGCAGGTTGAGATGCCGCCAAGGAACCGCCACCGTTATCAACCCATCATCTTCGACGCGCTGGCTGAAGGCGAAGACCCATCACGAGGTAAGAGCCACATTCTCTTCTTCCAGTTGGAAATCATTTATAGGCCTAGCAGGGCCCGTGGAACCTCATTGTTCCTCTCCATACACAAAAGGATTCTCATTTTACTATTTCCTTACAGCCCTATAACTCCCCAAGGGTTGAGATAACCTCTGAAGTGCAGCAAAGCGATGTCGCAGGAAATGACATTGTGACAGCACCTAAGTCAAGTTGAAAGTCAAACCGAGCCCAACAAAAGGTAAGGAACACCCACCCCAACCCAACCTGATAAAATAATAAATATAGGTTGGGTCTTAAGGCCAGTTTCATAATATGCAATGTATTACCATGGTTCAGTCTAAAACAATAGCTATTAGCTAACTAATACAGAACAGGAAAAAAATCAATTAACAGGAGGGGAAAATCTAAAGAGAGTGGCAAAATCATAAGAATATTCTTTTTGTTTCAACTAAAACTCAAACTTATAAAATGCAAAACAAAATGAATGTTGATGCCAGCTTTACGTCCAACACATTTTTGTCATTCAGCTAAAACACAACATTACACAACTCAAGTGTTCATAATATCCTCACACCACACAAACAAGATTAAAATCAAGATCCATAGAATAGGTCTAATGACATGAATTGTGACCCAGTATCCACAAAATATCATAGCCGTAGGACCAATAAAAGCTTTATGTTTCATGAGACCTTGACAAAAGTGAATGATATAACGCCACAAATCCCAAAGGGGTGAGAGGAGAAAAAATGCAAAACAAAAAGTTTATACTCTCCGTAGTCCATATGTATTACCTATAAAATCTTCCAGTGCACCCTCTATGGAAGAAAGTCGAGAAACAAGAGACGCCAAAGGGAAGAGATGAGAACCAACAGTAGCTTACATTGAGATTAGGAGCAAAGGTGGAGAGAAAGCCCTTGGAAAAGAAGCTTCTCCGGTCCTCTCCTCTTTTTGAAGGCGGGTCTCCAATATACGGGCTTCTATCTCAAAATTTGCACTTTTAAACAAGGTGACAAATGACAGAAATCCAAAGTCTTTTTTACATAGCATATGTGAGGCATACAACATCGAATACACTTGAAACCATTGTGGAACAGAAGATGTTGTCTCCCAGTGCTGTGTCAACACCCAAGTTGAAACTGTTGTTAATTTGGTCCACTTTTTAGTTTATTCAGGTTTAGAGAGTACATGGGAAATGTTTTTTATGTTTGGTTTACTATCAGATCTAACTCAGGCACACGTTGGTTAAATGCATTCACTCTACAATTTAACATAGCTTCAATAAAGAATGGTGACTAACATCATTTTGTTACACTTTTATACTCCTATTTATCTGTTTTTTATTCATAAATAATGCTACTAGGATATATTTAATATTTTTTTGCAGAAGTTAGATTTTGAATAAAAAAATAAGAAAAGAAACTCAAAAGATGAACTTTAACAAGCCCAAAGCCCAACTACATCAATCATATTCAGATCTACATGAGAGCAAATCAAGCAGTTAAAAGCAAAGCAAATCAAGCCAAGTCAAAAACTGTAGAGAATCAAGTGATTAAAGCAAATCAAATCAAAAATTGTGAAGAATCAAGTAATTAAAACAAATCAAATCAAAGAATATGGAGAATCAAGTGACAAAAATAAATCAAGTCAAAAATTGTGCCAGATTTTCACCATATTTGTTTTAATCTCTTGTACCCCTCTTTCGGCTATAAAAAGAGAGGGAATTCTAGGGTTAAGAGACAATATTTGATATAAAAATCGTAGAAGTTCTTGGAGTTTCTTGTTGTTCTTCAAAATCCAAGCATTGTTCTTCAAGTTCATGTTTCTAAGTTTTTTTAATTAATAAAAATCTTTATTTTTAGTTGATCAATTTATGTTGTTTCATGAATTCATTTTACTATTATATTTATGTTGTTCTTGATCTAATTATGAGTAACTAAATCTTAGAAAGTATCTAAGTTAGATGAAACTAAATTAGTTTTATTTTGTACTTCAATGAAAATAAACACAAGATTATGCTAGATTTAAAATATGATAATTCTTAGATAAGCAAGATTTTGATAGATTATATATTGTTAAATAATAAACATATCCTTAAGATTAGAAATCTAGGATTATCATATTTAGATCTAATTAATTTTGATTATATTTCTTATAGTTGTTACTTTAATCTAAATTGATAGGCTATTACATAATCATGTATAATTTATGCTTTAAGAAAATAAATTGATAATTATAATGGTGATTCTGAGAGAGAAATCTAATTATTAATCTAGTGAATTCAAACCTAGATGTTTGTGCTTTCTCAAATTATTAGAAATCTTTAAAAACAACCAATATCCTTCTTTTTATTTCTCAATTCGCCTAAATAAGATTATTAAACTAGAGATAATCATCTACCTTGAGGATTCGACCTGCAAAGTACTATGATTAGATATCGTGCGCAGGCGGTAACACATTAAAATTCACATCAAATGGGCTCTGTAGATTTTATGAAGCATTCATTTGGTATAGGAAATTGTTTTGACAAATTGAAGATATTCAAGACATAAATTATCATTTTACATCCTGTCAATACGGCATAATCTACTGACACATATCATAAGGTAGTGGGTAAGAGTAAGACAACCACGTATGACAACACTAGGGCAGATTCATTCCAGATGTCCTTCTCAAAGTCGGATCCCATGCCTAGGTAGATGCCTAGGTTTCTAACACCACAGTGACACGGGAGAAATGCAACATATCAACAGTTGTTAGCATAGGTGTATGTATAGACAGACCCTATCCTTGAACATAATAATAAACAAGTCCAGGTGTACACCTTTGAATGACTAGTTGTTTCATACTTCTATCTTTTTCCTTACCATATTCATTATCATGATTGTACTGTGTGTAACAAATCTGACTTTTTTTGGCTTGGCATATTCATAATCCTAATGATTGTACTGTATGTAACCAATTCAATGTCACACCATCATGCAACTAACCTATTCAATGGGACACGTGGTCAACCAATATATAACAAATTATAAATTCTATAATGTTAATTGTATAAATGCAAGATTGTGTGAATTAAGAAAATCTCTCAAGAAGCACCGGTGGTAGAGCGACAGGAGGTAGGCTTCCATCCCTGGAGCTTTGGACACAGAGGCGCATGAATACAGCACCAACCATTGGAGTTAAGAATCCATATGAGGTGAAGCTAGGTGGAGAAACTAATTGCCTTTGACAAAGCACTTGAAAGACTAAAGGAGCATCGATACACGAAAGTAACATCTAGACTCAACAAGAGGATTTTAGGACCGAGGGCTCTCCTTAGGATATGATTCTTATGTTTACTTGAGCATTGATGCATGAAGTAACATCAAGGCTCGGAGAGAGGATAACAAGGCTGAGGGCCCTGCTTAGGATATGATTGTTATATTCATATATCACGATTATATAGTAATGTTGCTTTCCAAACTAAATAGAAGCTTCTTTATAGCAATGGTAGTTCTATTGCTCCTTTCTCTCAGACAGTGAGGGTGCAGAGAAGCAATACGCTCCAAAAAAGGAAAAAAGAAAAGAACAAATACGTTTTAAGGTTTGCACTGTTTATGTATTTTCAGTTCAATTTGATGGTTATTTGCAGTTCTATTTAATATTATTCTTCTAATGACAATTCAAAATTTTGAACAAGAAAACCTGGATGACTGGCACGTAGATTGAAAATTCTTAGCTTCCAAATCAATAAGCCGCAAAGATTAGTGAACTCTGATTTCAGATATGATATCTACTAAATATTCTTCATTTTAGTTGTCTTCTCCACAATAACAATAAATTTTTGTGTGCAGGAATACATCTAATGTGATGCTAAGATTAAGAAAAATATTTGCATGCCAACTTAAAATTTTGCTATATGATCCATTTAGAACGACTTTTGTACAACAACAGCAGCAGCAACAAGCCTTTATCCAAATTTCTGGGGTAGGCGAGACTAATCCTTTTCTTCCATTCATTTCAATTAAGTGCCATATCCTCGGTTAAATTGAGCGCTACTATATCGTTCTTAATTGACTCCACCAAGTTTATTAAGCCTCCCTCGAGTCCTTATTGCTCTATTAACTATGGTCCTATCACCTTTTCAAATTGCAGCGCATAAATCTACTATTATAATAGAAATACTTTGAGGTCTACAATCCTAATTAATTATGAAATTGCTATTGGAATTATTTAATGTGTTATCTTGGGGAATGTGAGTCATATTGTTATTGGAGAAGTGTTTAAAATTGTTGCTTTGGAGACTGGAAGTCACATTAGTTCAAGTAATTTGATAAGATTGATCCACATTTACAGCATTTGGATAAATTTTTTGCGCATGCAGTGGCACGTGCTATAAATCTAGTATTTTTAACTTTTATGGCTATGAGTATTCGCGCCCCTGATTATATCTGATTATAAATCTTTAAAAATTATATAAATCAAACCTCAAGTGTGCTTACCATGAAAAACAAAGGAGAAAACTGATAATTTACTAATGCAAGATAAGCTGAGATTAAAGGTAAAAGACTGATATAGACCTCATAAAATCCAACAAAAAGCTGGAAACTAATAGAGAAACCCAAAATTCTTTGTAAATGTCATGAACACAGTAAGTTATTAGGCCCATGGATTACTTCTAAGGCCTCTCTCCGCATTATAACTTGACAATTATCTTTTCTAGTCTTTCTGCAAATACAATTTCAGAGTGGAATCTCTTACTGAATATGTTAAATTTATCTATAATTAATAAAATGACACGAGGACCTAATGCTGGTAGTTGATACAAGCCTATAGTGATGGGGCATATACATGTATCTCGTGGAATAGTTCTCATGCTATTTACTTCTCAATTCAACATGACTCTATCACATTCGATATTATTAGACATATTTTCTTTTCCAAATAAGGTAAATGATTCAAAATAGAGTTACAATAATGAAAGCTAGACTAAAATAAACATTTAAGCAATGATAAACTAACTAAAGTAAACAACAAAAACTCTGGTAAAAATGTGCTAACTGGAGTCATATTTAAAGGACCCGAAAAATGAAAACCCAAACACAGAACCAAATGAAAATAATTAAACTGCTGAATCCCATATCTGTTTCTTTTATCCATTATTTGCTTTGTGCAGACCTCATAACAGATCCTGTATCAAGTTTCCTATTTCTGGTGGGTGTTCCATTTTTTATAAAATTCTTCTTTCATTCTTTTTTCTCTCCTTTTTACTCGTTTTTCCTTTTAAATATCCTACCTTCCACTTCTGCTCCTATGTATTTTTCTTTTGTTCTTCAATATAGTCAGTAGGTAATCTGCCTAGGCCTAGCCAATAACAAACAAGGATGAGATACTTTCTAGCCAATACCAGATAGTCTTAATGAATTTAGAACCACCAAAGCACATCAGCAATACTGGTTACAAGGTATATGTGAGTGGAAGTCCAACATAGGTATATTTTAGGCTACTCCCTCCTGGAACCAATCAAATCTAGCTTTTCAAAAAGTTACTCTAGCTCAAACACATTACCAACATTGGTTACAAGGATTGAAGTCATCCATCAGAGGAATTACAGTATAGGTATTCATGAGGCTACTCTCTTTGAAATCCAAAAGAGTTATTCTGTACAGCACCACAAATAAGATACTTGTTAATCAATCAGTGATTGCTTCACTAATTTGATTTCTCTTTACAAAAACAATTGCTTCACTAACTCTTTGATCTTGATCCTTGAAATGAACATAACATTTTGTAAAATGGAGAAAGAATAATCATGACCCACATTGTGCAATTATTTGCTTGACAATAGTTGCACGTCAATTGGTATGTTCTTTGAAACTTTGAATTATCATTGATGCCTCCTGATGACTAAAATTGCAACCAAATCATGGTTCCCTGAAACTGAGCACATGACAGAAGACAAATACCAAATGGAAAATCCTGCAGGCGTGTGTCCCCTTGTGGATTCTCTCAATGACAAAAAAAAGGCATGTCTGCATATTATAGGATATAGGAAAAACTTCGTAGAGAATAAATTGACATCAAAGTTAAAGAGAATAAAAAGAAATTTTGGTAAACTAAAGAACTGACAAAAGTTTGAGGAAAAAACATCCTTGACTTTTCAAACAAAATGCAATGATTTTTTTCATTTGAAATTGATCCTTTAGATCGAGTTGGATCAATGATTTCAATGTTCCAGAACTTTAACATTAAGTTTCTGAAAACCCTTTGATAAAGGATGTGGCTCTTTAATTTTCTTGAGATTAATGAAACTAGTAGAAGAAGGCAAAGAGATAACAAGTAATGTCCTTTGGGAAGAGGAGAGAAAAGAGGCACACACGAGATAGTTTTTTTTCTTTTTGGGAATATAGGTTGTACCCTGGTGCAAGTGGGATTTGAGCCCTAGACTTCTTGCCCACTGCAAAGAGGTTTTACCATTGTGCTAGAATGGCACTTGTGAGTCAGTTTATCTTGAAAAGTGAAAGCTCTTTCAGATACGTATATATAAAAGAGGAAATAACAAAATAAAAATGTTTGTAAAAGAGAGGTACATCTTGCTTAACTTTTATAATCAAACTAATACATACACATGTATACAAAAACACAACTCCTTCATGATCCTAATAAGTTCAGATAATGTATTTTGTTTTGACTAAAACATCTGAAGAAGCCTATCTGGAGGTAATGTTCTATGTACCAATTTTTGTTCCACATATCTGTTGAAGCTGTGGAGCCTGATTGCTAGCCTAAATGGAGAATCACCCTCGGAGAAGTATTACGTAAGAAGAACTACGAGCCCAGTCGCAGTGGGATTAGGAAGTCGATAAGTCCATCCTGGGTGACTCAGAGGCAGGGCCTCGGGAAGAGTCTCCCGAGGACTGGACTATCTCGCTTTCTCCTCGAGTAAAGGCATAGTACAGGTGAGTATGGGCGAGCTTGAAGTTTCAGATGGAGGCATGTTCAAGTGTTCGGGAGATTACTCGGAGTCTCAGGAGAAGCAGTCCGAGCGACAGAGTAGAGGAACATCCTCGAGGCGCAGTAAGACGTAGCGAATGTGGTCCAGCCTGGAGGCTTTGTGATACAGGAAACTCAAATCACGTGACAAGGACTGTTTAAGAATGTCACAACTTGTAACCCTAGTTTTCTCTATAAAAAGAGATGCGCCGTAGATAGAGTGTGTGGTGGCGAAAACCTAAAGCTATTGTAAAGAGCAACCGTGAGGTATTCTTCTTTATTTCCCTGTAATCTCTCGATGATAGTGGATTTGCGAGCGACTCCGTGATTTTCTCTGTTTTGGGTTTTTCACGTAATTTCTGGTGTTATGTGTGTTGTCTTTTGATAGATCTGTGAACTTGTTTCTCTCTTTTGATCTGATTTGTTCTTGTTCATCGTCATCAAGAAAGTCCTTCCCCTACAACAGGTATCAGAGCTTTGATTCGAGATGGCTGATAAAGAAAAAAAAACAGAGTTGAAAGATTCAACGGTGTGAACTTCGGATTCTGAAAGATGCAGAGCGAAGACTACCTATACCAGAAAGATATATATCTTCCTCTCGGCGGAAAGACTCACAAGCCAAAAGAGATGTCCGATGGTGAGTGAGAGATTCTAGGTCGGAAAGCCCTAAGGGCGATCCGATTGTCCCTGGCATCGACGGTTGCCTCCAACGTCTCCAGGAAAGGACGATTAAAGACTTGATGGTTGCGCTATCGAAGATGTACGAGAAACCCTCGGTGTCAAACAAGGTATTCTTGATGAAGAAGTTGTTCAACCTAAAGAAGGCTGACAGCAGAAGCCTTGTTGGGCATCTCAACGAATTCAACATGCTAACGAGCCAATTGGATTCGGTTGAGATCAATTTCGAAGACAAATCAGAGCGCTAGTTCTGTTGTCCAGTCTGTCGGAGACCTGAGATAGTCTCGTGATGGCGGTGAGTAATTCCTGTGGGACAGAAACCTTAAAGGTTGATGACGCAGTGGGTGTACTTCTTAGCGAAGAGGCGCGCAGGTAATCTTCAAGGTCGGCTGAGACATCAGGGAGTGCCCTGAGTGTCGATCGGAGAGAGAGGTCTGGGAGTAAAGATAATAAAAAGAATGAGAGGTCAAAATCAAAATCCGTGAGAGGTACATCCAAGTCGAGAGGTGCAGGATGTCAGCGGTGTGGTGAGAAGGGGCATATTCTGAAAGACTGCAAGCAGATAAAGGATGAAAAAGGCAAAGGAAAGAAGGATTCCTCGTATATCACGGAGAGTGATGGATCTGATGCCTTGATTCTCTCCTTGGTTGAGTCCATTAATCCAACGAGTCGTGGGTTATTGCCTCTGACGTCTCTTTTCACGCCACTTCCCGACAAGATATCTTTCAAAACTATATGAGAGGTTGACTTGGGAAGGCTTACTTGAGAGATAATGAACCATGTGACATTGTCGAGAAAGGCGATGTGATGGTTAGGGCTCACCAGTGAAGTTGAGGAACATCAGACATGTACCAAAGCTGAAGAGAAACCTAATCTATGTCCGACAGCTTGCGGACATAGGGATGAAGACCACCCTCGATGGTGATGTATATAAGATCACTAAAGGTGCCATGGTGATGGCCCACAGGAAGCTACCCTCTACATGACGTCGTGTCTAGGCCATTAATTTAAGTTGCTTCGTAGGAGGCGGATGTCGAGGTGTATCATCGGAGACTTGGGCATATAAGCGATAAGAGAATGAAGGTGATGCTCTCCAAGGATAAGCTGCCGGGATTAAAGTCTGTTGAACTAGACTTCTGTGAAGACTGCGTCCAGTGTTCTAAATATCCCCGATATAACCCCGATATTGTGCCGATATTGCGTTTACGGCACCTAGCCGCAATGATTTGGCACATCCAAACCGATATAGCATTTTTCATCCAAAATCGCCGATAAATAGGCATGGACCCGATATATCGGCCGCAATTTCGGCGATTTTGGACCCGATATAGCGTTTTACACCCAATTTCTAGGTTAGGTATTTGGGTAATTCGAGTGATGTGACAATGTGACATTTTTGAAGATTCTACACTTGGATAGTGATTATAGATTCATAGGCTTAATGCAAGTTATCGAGTTAAGTATATCTTAAACATATAAGTTTGATGTTTATGTAGATTTATATAATTTATGTATATATTGTCCATATTGAGATGTGATTAAAGACAAGAAGATATGTATATTACAGTCCGATTTTGACATCCGATTTTTGAAAATATCCCCGATATATCCCCATCTCCGATAAATTTTTCCGGCCGATGTAGCCGCTGTGGCCGCCATTTAGAACACTGACTGCGGAAACAGAAAGCAGAAACGAGTCAGTTTCTCAACAGTGAGAAAAGACTCCAAACGCAGAAAAGTTAAAGTCAATGCATACCGATGTCTGGGGTAAGGCTTCAGTTCCCTCTCGGAGGCTCATTGTATTTTGTGACCTACATCGATGATTCTAGTAGGAAGGTCTTGGTGTATTTCTTGAAACATAAGTCGGATGTGTTCGAGGTGTTTAAGAAATGGTTGGCCCAAGTCGAGAATGAATCAGGTCAGAAGCTTAAGTGCTTGAAGTCCGACAACGAGGGCAAAACTGAGATAGCAGATTCGAAGAGTTTTGCGCAAGCCGGGGAATCCGAAGAGTGAAGACGGTTCCCGAAAACTCTCATCAAACGGAGTGGCGGGGCGCATGAACATAACTATTTTGGAGCGTGTCCGGAGCATGCGGATACACGCAGGTTTGCCCAAGCAGTTCTGGGCAAATGTGGTCAACACAGCGGTGTATCTGATCAACAGAGAACCTTCAGTGCCTCTAAACTGTGAGATTTTAAAGGAGACTATTGGCCCAGAAGCCCATTGCTCTAGTTTTGATGATGATTAACTCATGTAGTTATAGTTTACTAATGATCTTGTGCTTAATTAGTTTCAGATAATTGATCGAGATCTTAATAAATGATTAGCTTCAACAAAAGAGTTTTGGAGCTAACACATGTAGATTCAAGAGCTCGCGCGTCAAGATCGCATATTGCACTCGGTTGGAGTCAAGCTCGTTGGATCGCGTTTGGATGGAATCGGCTTGGAGACAAGAAGACTTCAGTTTGTTTAGTTTAGTTTGTTTAGATCTTGTGTAAAGATTAGATAGTGTTGATATGCTCAAGTTCACACACACAAGTTTATTGGTTTTGGTTTTCGATTTAACCGATTTTAGATTTCTAGTCAAAAACATAGATATATATCTTATATGTATTTTGGATTCTATCCATATACAATATGCTTCAAAGTTGTTTCAATATCATGTTTTTATATCCATGTGAGTTTTGGAGAAAACAGTTTTTCATTTCAAAATCCAAGTTTTGAAAAATACCGATTTTATTTAAAGGCCAAATTTCAATATCACAAAAATGGTTCAAATTGTTTGTAATATGTGTTGAATTTTAGTCACACATATTTGTATTTCAAAGATATTACAAGAACTTATTTTTGTGAAATTTATGTGTATTTATGGGATTTAAATGGAATTAAAAAGACAAGTTTTTCAATACCCAAAATCTCAGCCTGACTGCACTGGCGGTCGACCGGACCAGGAGTCGGTCGACCGTCACGGTCGACCGATGTGCACGGGACGTGCACAAAGGTCAGCCAATTCGGCCGGTCGACCGCGCGGTCGACCGACTGAACGCACCCCACTCTTGGGTGGGGGCTGGTCGACCAAGCGGTCGACCGTTGGCTTTGGCCCGGTCGACCGGGCGATCGACCGGAGCCACAACGGTCATAAAAATGACCGTTGGCTGGGCGACCGGGCGGTCGACCGGAAGGGCATTTCTGCCCTTTCTTGGCTGCCAACTGGCAGATTTTGAAAGGACTTATAAATAGCCCCCTCTTGGGTTGTTTCATACAAGAATTTCAAGAGCAAATTTTCTCATCTTTAGAAGTGTTTTAGCAACAAGTTTTCAAGAGTTTTTGGGCTTAAAGATTTTATCTTTATTTATTTTCAAGGGTTGAAAAAATCAAAGAAAAATAGAGTATTTGGGATATTGGGTTTGATCTTCATTTTTATCTTTATCTAGCATTTTTCTCAAGTATTTTTCTTTGTGTTTTGATTTCCAAACACCTTATTTTTCTCACACTTGAGCTATCATATTTATCCTATTTATAGGATCTTGTTTTTGGTGAGAAAATTGGTTTATGGTTAGTGAGACCACCACGTGTTGTAAATCTCTTTGAGTTGTGGGTATCCCTCTTGTGTAGAAGTGATTGTGGAGGAGTGTTTGAGTTGATTGTTATCCCTCTAAGTGTAGAGGTGATTGTGGTTGTTTGGCTTTGTGCCTTGTCCCTCTAGTGAGAGGTGATTGTTGTTTGGCTTAGTGCCCTATCCTTTTATTGAGAGGTTGATCTTGTGTGGCTTAGTGCCTTGCCTCTTGTGTAGAGGTTGTTGTTCGAGAGAGGAGTTGTGTACTCCAAGTTTGTATTACTCAAATCCTCAGTGGAGGTTCCCTATGTGGGAAGTCATGTGTGGACGATATAGTGGAAATCCTTCTGTGTGAAGGCGGGAACGTAGAGCTGGGTGCTCAAACCATATCTTTGTGTTTGCGATTGATCCACTATCTCTAACTCTCTCTCTCTCTTATATTGTGCATTGCATCATATTGATCATATCATACATGCTTATTATTGTTTGTGTGTCATACTTGTGTTAAACCAAGAAAGCTTCAAATAGTACCTCAACTCTTATTTAGAGGAATTTAGAGGAATTAGTCCAGAGCCCTTCACCGAGAATTCGGCTACACTCTTTGGTTACACTAAATGTGTTGCAATTAGTTCTTAATTCCACATTATTTGTCATAGATTAGTCATTCACATATTCACCCCCCTCTAGGTGTACTTACAATTGGTATCATAGCCTATGCTCCTGACATTAGGTTTAACCACCTAGGAGTGAGATCTTGGCTTGCTAATCTAGATTTGCATTTGCACACTTATTTGTTTACACACACTCATGGACTTCATGACCCCTCCCATGTATGATACTTCCAATATTGATGTTTGGAAAGTTAGGATGTCCATGTACCTTAAAATCCTAGGTATGCATGTTCACCTTGCCGCTATCAGAAATCTTATCTTGGTAATGCAAGCATATAGAGGCCAATGCACAAGCCCTAGAGGCACTTAGATGCGCTCTAAGTAAAAAATATTTATGTATGGTTTCTCATTGTGATTCCGGTTTTGCAGTGTGAAACACTTTGACCTCTCCAAGGCTACAAACGATGAACTACGTGAAGAAGGAATCTAGTGGAGATGAGTCCGACCAACCTTACTACATGGTCCAAGGGAATGACTCCCTTGAGGTAAACTCGGACACCCATCTAGATGATTGTGCTAGCTCTTCTAATAATGATTATGATAGCATGGATGCCGATGCTTTAAATGAAGAGCTTTTCATTGTTTGTGAAAACTTGCTTGAAAAATACCAAGTTTTGAAAAAGAAAAGCTTTAAATTAAATAAAGAAAATAAGGACTTATATTCAAAACTTGATTTGAATGAGATTCAATTGAAAGGAACTCATTGAAATCACAACTTGACCTTTCCCTAAAAGAAAGTGAAATTTTGAAAAACAAAAATGATTGTGACATAGTTTTGAAGAAAAATGAAGTTCTATCTTCAAAACTTGATTTTGTTTTAAAAGAGAATGAAACTTTGAAAAATAAAATTGCTTCAATTTCAAAAGAATTGGATTTAATTTCTAATGAAAATAAATCTTTGAAAAATGATTTAGATTCTCATGTTTGTCATGCTCCATCATCTAGTATACCTATTGCATGCTCCACTTCTTCTAACATTGAAAATAATATAAATATGTTAAAGAAGAATGTAGATTGTTTGAGCTCCACTTTGAACCAATATGTCATGAATCACACACGGTTGGTATCCATGTTTTGCAAAAAAACATGCTCCTCATATGCATACACACCATACACGGCATACACATGCTCATCATGCTCATACACATGATTCCATGTATGCTCATGTGTACACTTGTACACATTGTGGACGTAAGGGCCCCCTTGTAAAGTTTTGTTATGATAAAGTACATAATGTAAATTTTGCAAATAAATTTGTTTGAGTTAGGAAAGGTGCTAACCCCCATTGACCCAATAAGGTATGGGTACCAAAATTTACCCCTATTGTATTTGATGTAAGTGTGGGCTCTCGCTTGACGTGAGAGCATTGGTGCCTTGAGGTGAATGCGTTCCGAGCTATACGGTGACACTTTTGGATGCATCACTTTCAAGGGAAGTTTGGTGGGAAGACCACCATGGTTTGGAGATCTAGAGATTAGCCCTAATGGTTTTGGTAACTATCTCTAACTCCGATTTAGTTTACATGCTTTCATTATTGATTTTTAGCATGTTTTGATTTTTCATGATTACTATGTTAAATGCCCTGATAATTAGACTTGTGATATACATATGTAGTATTTGAGATACACCCATGTTCATATGAACTTATTTTTTGTGTTCTCAGTATAGTTTAGCTATGTTGTATATCCTAGTCTAAGACATGTGCATTTAACATAATGCTCATATTGGCTTATGTTTTTTTGTTTTATGCTTCATGTTTTGATTACTTGTTTAGATGTAGTTTTCATTAAAACTTGTGTCAATACTTGTACAACTAGTGAGCCACAAATTGATTATTATATGTTTGTACTATGTTGCTCATTTGTACTCATTAGATGTACTAGTATAGCCTACTTTTGATGATTCTTGCATTTCAACTTGTATTCCCTAGTTTGTACATGTTTTCATAATAATATATTTAGCTTCATGTATATGTCAATTTTGTCAAAACTTTAGATATACATGTCTATCCTAGAGTCTCTTGCTTTTCATGTAAATTTCTATTATAGACTCATGTGTGTTTGGGATATGTATGTATACTCCTAGTTTAGACAAAACATACATACCTTGAAGCCTATTTAGTTTTGATGATTTGGTTTCATGTTTTGAAGATCCTTAAGTAGTTTTTCAAAATCACTTTAAACTAGTTATTTACTATTCACTTGGTAGAGTTTTCAAACTTGTTAAACTATTTTCAAAACTTATTTTTCAAAACCCCTACCTTCTAAGGGCGGTCGGATGGGAGACCATACCTTGTATGCTTTAATGACTATCTATTTAAACATGTGCATGAATAGGGGGGTAGGTATGAATTATAGAATTGATCCTCATTATATTTTCAATTGGTATCACAATTGATATTTTTATGTTTGTATACTCATATTTGTGTTTTATATATATGTATGCCTCAAAGTTCAAATAGTATCAATTTCGATTGGTATTTACATTTCATACATATATATGACTTGATTGTGCTTACAATATCTTTACATCTTAAAGCACAAATTATGTTTATGCTAAACTTGATTTAGTCCTTAATGTCAATTATTTTTCAATTGATATCTTATACAAGTTTATGCATTATTTTTATTAGTATTTCATAAAGGGAGAGAAAATTCGTGTTTTATCTTTATTTTCAATTGGTATCTTACTCCCATTCTTTATGATGAAAAATGCTTTGATTTGGTATATGCTAACATTTTCAATATAGGTATCATGTTTCATTTTAAATTGGTATCTATATTGAAATAAGTTGTGTTTACCTAAAAATTTGATTTTTACTTTCAATTGGTATCAAAATTACAAAATATTTACAATTGGTATCAAAACAAAATTTACAAGATATTTTCAATTAGTACAATTTGGTTTCATTAGTATCAAACTTACAATTGGTATATTTCATTGGTATCAAAAAACTTACAATGTTTCATTTTTAATTGGTATCAACAATTTTGTTTTAATAGAGGTTTCATAATGTTTTGATATATATTGCTTATATGCAAGGGAAGCTTAACATCTTCTCTATATATAAATTCATGTTGAGTGTACTTTTCATATTGAAGTGATTGATTTTTCTTTGGTATGTAGTACACGTGTGTCGTGGGAGCTTCACATCTCCTTTTATACTTATACATTGTATATTATGTGTTATGTGATTAAGGTTTAGTCATCTCTTTTTCATGTAATGCATGTATGCAAGGGGAGCTAACTTCACGTCTCTCCTCTTCATGAATGTTATATCGCATATATAATTTTATTGTTTGATTTATTTTCGCCCCTTTATTGATGAATTGACAAAAAAGGGGAGAGAATTTTGAGTTTATATATGCATGTTTACATTTGTTGTTTGCATATATGTTTACAAAAAGGGGAAGAAGTATTTGGACCTTTTTGATTTGCTTATGCATATTTGTGTTGAACATTCATTGCATATCTTTAGGTTTATTGCTATGCATGAGTTAAGGGAGAGCTTCTATGAAGCTTAACTTTAATCCATGCATATATAACTCCATAAGTTTTGTCATCATCAAAAAGGGGGAGATTGTTGGCCCAGAGACCCATTGCTCTAGTTTTGATGATGATTAACTCATGTAATTATAGTTTACTAATGATCTTGTGCTTAAATTAATTTCAGATAATTGATCGAGATCTTAGTAGGTGATTAACTTCAACAAAGGAGTTTTGGGGCTAACACATGTAGATTCAAGAGCTCGCGCGTCAAGATCGCATATTGCACTCGGTGGAGTCAAACTCGTTGGATCGCGTTTGGATGGAATCGGCTTGGAGACAAGAAGACTTCGGTTTGTTTAGTTTAGTTTGTTTAGATCTTGTGTAAAGATTAGATAGTGTTGATATGCTCAAGTTCACACACACAAAAGTTTATTGGTTTTGGTTTTTGATTTAACCGATTTTAGATTTCTAGTCAAAAACATATATATATATATATATATATATATATATCTTATATGTATTTTGGATTCTATCCATATACAATATGCTTCAAAGTTGTTTCAATATCATGTTTTATATCCATGTGAGTTTTGGAGAAAACAGTTTTTCATTTCAAAAATCCAAATTTTGGAAAATGCCGATTTTATTTAAAGGCCAAATTTCAATATCACAAAAATGGTTCAAATTGTTTGTAATATGTGTTGAATTTTAGTCACACATATTTGTATTTCAAAGATATTACAAGAACTTATTTTTGTTGAATTTATGTGTATTTATGGGATTTAAATGGAATTAAAAAGACAAGTTTTTCAATACCCAAAATCTCAGCCTGACTGCACTGGCGGTCGACCAGACGGTCGACCGGACCAGGAGTCGGTCGACCATCACGGTCGACCGATGTGCACGAGACGTGCACAAAGGCCAGCCAATTCGGCCGGTCGACCGCGCGGTCGACCGACTGAATGCACCCCACTCTTGGGTGGGGGCCGGTCGACCGTTGGCTTTGGCCCGGTCGACCGGGGCGGTCAACCGGAGACACAATGGTCATAAAAATGACCGTTGGCTGGTCGACCGGAAGGGCATTTCTGCCCTTTCTTGGCTGCCAACGGGCAAATTTGAGAGGGTTTATAAATAGCCCCCTCTTGGGCTGTTTCATACAAGAATTTCAAGAGCAAATTTTCTCATCTTTAGAAGTGTTTTTGCAACAAGTTTTCAAGAGTTTTTGGCTTAAAGATTTTATCTTTATTTGTTTTCAAGGGTCGAAAAAATCAAAGAAAAATAGAGTATTTGGGATATTGGATTTGATCTTCATTTCTATCTTTATCTAGCATTTTTTCTAAGTATTTTTCTTTGTGTTTTGATTTCCAAACACCTTGTTTTTCTCACACTTAAGCTATCATATCTATCCTATCTATAGGATCTTGTTTTTGGTGAAAAAATTGGTTTGTGGTTAGTGAGACCACCAAGTGTTGTAAATCTCTTTGCTTTGAGTTGTGGGTATCCCTTTTGTGTAGAGGTTATTGTGGAGGAGTGTTTGAGTTGGTTGTTATCCCTCTAAGTGTAGAGGTGATTGTGGTTGTTTGGCTTTGTGCCTTGTCTCTCTAGTGAGAGGTGATTGTTGTTTGGCTTAGTGCTCCATCCCTCTATTGAGAGGTTGATCTTGTGTGGCTTAGTGCCTTGCCTCTTGTGTAGAGGTTGTTGTTGATCGAGAGAGGAGTTGTATACTCCAAGTTTGTAATACCCAAATTCTCAGTGGAGGTTCCCTGTGTGGGAAGTCATGTGTGGACAATATAGTGGAAATCCTTCTGTGTGAAGGCGGGGACGTAGAGCTGGGTACTCGAACCTCGAAACATATCTTTGTATTTGCGATTGATCCACTATCTTTAACTCTCTCTTATATTGTGCATTGCATCATATTGATCATATCATATACATGCTTATTATTGTTTGTGTGCCATACTTGTGTTAAACCAAGAGAGTTTCAAATAGCACCTCAACTCTTATTTAGAGAAATTTAGAGGAGTTAGTCCAGAGCCCTTCACCGGGAATTCGGCTACACTCTTTGGTTACACTAAGTGTGTTGCAATTAATTCTTAATTCCGCATTATTTATCATTAGATTAGCCATACACCTATTCACCCCCTCTAGGTGTACTTACAGAGACATGGACCGGCAAAGAGGTAAACCTGAATCACCTGCGTACATTTGATTGTATCTCTTATGTCTATATTGAGCAAAGTCACAGGAGCAAGTTGGACCCAAAGTTTAGGAGGCGCATCTTAATTGGATATAGAACAGATGAGTACAACTATCGGTTCTAGGATCCTGAGAACCGCAAGATCCTTAGGCACAAGGATGTGGTTTTCAACGAGTAGAAGATGTACAAAGACTTGCAGATGGAGAGGAGCGTTTCGGAGAATGATCTCGGAGTGGCACCTCGGAGCAATCCCGAACAACAAAGTGTTGCGAACTTGGAGTTCGTCGAGCTTAAAGATGCTCCCGTGGATAATGCTCGGAACAATCCCAAGGGGAATATGGAATCATGAGTAGCCCATTCGACCCCTAAACAGAGCTGAGGCGCTCAACCAAGTAGATGAAGGCTCAATAAAGATATTCTCCTGCATTACACTATCTGTTATTGACTGACAGTAGTGAGCCCGAGTGTTATGAGAAGGCTTTACAGCTGAAAGCTAAGACTGAGTGGGAGCTTGTTATGGATGATAAGATAGTGTCTCTCATAGAGAACCAAACATGAGATTTGAATGAACTACTAGAGAGCAAGTATGCCATGCATAACAAGTGGGTCTCTTGGCTGAAGGAGGAGAATGATGGCACCATGAGGTACAAGGCAAGGCTAGTGTGAAGGGGTTTCAACAGCGAGAAGGTATTAACTTCAACAAGATTTCTCTCTTGTGAAACTTACTACCATTAGATCTGTGCTCAATATTGGGGCAACAGAGGATTTACATCTGGAACAGTTAAATGTTAAAACTGCATTCCTCCATGACTATTTGGAGGACTTTTACATGTTGTAGCCATAGGGTATATCATGCCCGGGAAGGAGCAGTCGATTTGCAAGCTAAAGAAGAGTATTTATGGCTTGAACAGGCTCCGAGGCAATGGTATCTGATGTTTGACAGATTCATGATGAGCAGTGGTTTCACAAGACTGGAGGATGATCACTGCTGCTATTCCAAGTGGCTCGAGAATTCTTATATCATGTAATTGTTGTACGTAGATGATATGCTTGTTGCTGGATCTAGCATGAAAGATATTGTGAATCTCAAGGCCAATTTGACGGAAAATTTCTCAATGAAAGACTTGGATCCTGCGCGAAAATTTCTTGGAATGAGGATCAACAGAGAGAGAAAAAAGACTGTTGAAAGTATCACAGACCGAGTACATGAAGAAGGTGTTGAAGAGATTTAACATGGCTGATGCTAAACCTGTGAACGTTCCACTCGGAGGTCACTTCAAGCTCTTAGAGGCACAGACTCTGACGATAGAAGATGAGAAGGCTCTCATGTCGGAGGTGTCATATGCATCAGCTGTAGGCAGCCTGATGTATACTATGGTCTGCACGAGATCAGACATTGCTCAAGCAGTGGGAGTTATCAGTAGATACATGAGCAACCCCGGGAAGGAGCACTGGAGAGATGTGAAGTGGTTCCTAAGATATGTGAAGGGCAGTTCAGATATGAAATTCTGTTATGGAGGAATGGACGTTCAGCTACTAGGATATGTTGACTCCGACTTTGCAGGTGATGTGGACAGTCAGAGGTGTACCACTAGTTATATCTTCACTTTGAGAAGTGAAACTGTGAGTTGCGGGTCGAGGCTGCAGAAGATAATTGCCTTCTCAATGACGGAGGCCGAGTATGCGCAACGACAAAAGTTTGTAAGGAGCTGATATGCTGAAGGATATTTTGAAGGAGCAGAAGGCTCCGTCACTGCACAATGACAGCTAGAACACGATTAACTTTGCAAATAACCCGGTCTATCATGACAGAACCAAGCACATTGATGTGTGGTACCACTTCATCCGCAAGTTGTTAAAGAATGGTGTGTTCTCCCTGCTGAAGATACACATGAGTCGGAATCCAGCAGATATGTTAACCAAGGTGGTCACGGTGGAGAAGCTGAAAAGTTGTTCAGCTACTGTTAGTCTTCAAGCCTGAGAATCCGAGTTTGAGTCGCTCAGAGTCACTAATAGTCGAGAACGAGAGAGATATAGGATGTTGCTGTTGTGTCGACTATCAGTCTCAATGTGGGAGATTGTTGAAATTGTGAAGCCTGATTGCCGACTTTGACGGAGAATCGCCCTCAGAAAAGTATTACGCAGAAAGAACTACGAGGCCCAGACACAGTGAGAGTTAGAAAGTTAGATAGTCCATCCTGAATGACTCGGAGGCAGGGCCTCGGGAAGAGTCTCCCTAGGACTAAACTATCTAGCTGACTCTCTGAGTAAAGGCGTACTACAGGCGAGTGTGGACGAACTTAGAGTTCCAAATGGAGGCATGTTCAAGTGTTCGGGGGATCACTCGGAGTCTCAGAAGGAGCACTCTGAGTGACAGATCAGAGGAAAATTCCTGAGGCGCAGTGAGACAGCGAATGTGGTCCAGCCTGGAAGCTTTGCGATACAGAAAACTCAAACCACGTGTCAAAAAAAGTTTAGGAATGTCACAACTTGTAACCCTAGTTTTCTCTAAGGAGATGTGTCGTAATTAGGGTGTGTGGTGGTGAAAACCTAGAGCTATTTTAAAGAGCGGTTGTGAGGTCTTCTTCTCTCTCTCCCTGTAATCTCTCAATGATAGTGAATTTGCAAGCGACTCCGTGATTTTCTCCTGTTTTAGGTTTTTCACGTAATTCGTGGTGTTCTTTGTGTGTTATCTTTTAATAGATCTGCAATCTTGTTCTTTTATTTTGATTTGTTCTTGTCCATCGTCATCAAGAAAGTCCTCACAACTGAAGTGGCCTATGTTTCTACTAACCTTAGACCGAACCTTTGATTTGGCTAACCAGTGGTTTGCATAATTTTCTTGAAGATTAGATTCAAGAATGGACGAGTATCTTCACAGATCGTGAAACATAGAGCTAAGCATGAGTAGAAGTTTGGTGCATTACACAAACTGCTTTGCAGTTTTGTTTGCCATTTGGCTTTATCTACATCACAAAATTGAATGCAATTCCCTATAGCAATCTATCATATTTCCCCCAGTTTAGGAGCATTTGGAGCACGCCAACTAGACTATAGGATTATGGAAAGGCCCTCTCTGGTCCATTGATTTCATAGCCAGGATATTTATCACGAGTTAACAGAGGGTTGACGTTGGGTCGACAGATGGTTGTAGAACTGTCATTACTTTCCGGGAGCTTTGCTCCATAGTCGAGCACAGTTTGATAGGAAAAGGCTAATATGATGATGGTGAGGATGATAGGTGTTGACCCATGCATTATCGTCAATGGTGAAGGGCATAGGATCTCCTTTTGATAAACAAATATAATTAGATCTTTTAGATAAATCTTTCCCAATGACAAGGTATGACTGACAGACTGAATATTTTCGCACTGTAAGGATGACCGCACCGAAACCAAAAAATATCTTTTCAACCAAATAATATCTAAAGTTAAACTCAGAGTGTCATAAATGGAAGTCATTTAGCAAACTTCAGAGACTTTGAGAACAATAGAAAGTTCCTAACAAATATGCTGATAAAGGCAGGTTATAGGCATGAAACTTTAGGCAAAGAATAATTAAGATTCAGCAACTGCATGATTAAAATCAGATAAGCATTATTGATTAGGTTAGTTATTGAACAGCATGAAGCCTTCTCTAGGAAATAGTATAACTATATGTTGAATGTGTCAATATAAGAAAACTTACAAGGGGAAACCGGAGGCAACCCACCATAAAATCGCCATTCTGTGGGAAAATGAAATTTACTGTTAGAAAAAAGGAGCACATACAATTTTCAAGAAGATGCGCAGGAATATATTCTTCAAAAGATTTCTTATAGCTATATGGAAAGAGGAGGAACAGTGAAGTATTACCGGTCTTCGCTTTAGTACCATATCAGATTCACGGCACGCACTACATGGCCGCACAACCTGTCCAACATCATTTGCATCGCCAGCAGGTCTATTTGACCTGAAACAGGAGACAAGGGAAATAAGTCGAAAGAGGCTGTTATAGCTGATATATGAAGAGAGATCTGAATAAAGACCTCCCAAAGAAAAGCTCCATTGCTTCCATGAGCTTCACTTTTTGCCTCCTTGCCTGCATGAATATCAGGAAACATAGTACTGATGAAATTGACAAGTTCAAGTAGTACAGTAGAATTGTTTAACAGGAAACATTATGTATAAATATTCTCATAAGATGAAGAAGGTCCATTTTACATAATACAGATAGCAATTTCTCAACCAAGAAAATAGCCCACTAATTGGATTCGAAATTAGACAAAATTTGAAAAGGAAAAAGTTGTTGGTTATGAACATTTTCCTTTTAAAAGAAACATCTGTTTGAGCTTTTCCCTTTGCTCAATCCTGGTTTGTGTGCAGAGTGCAAGTTTTCTCTCCTGGGCTTAATAAGCATTGTCAGATTTACTTCTCAAATCATGCACACGGTGACCTGTGTCATCTCATTCAAGTTGCAGGACAGCATCATGCATGCCGCATGCACCATCCATTTTAGGTGCTGCTTGAACCCCAACCCTGGTTTCCATTTAATTAAAGTCAAGAATATATTAATCCCAATCACCCCTTTCATTGCTGCTACCTCTTTCTTTGTTGCTATCCTCAACACTGTCACCGTCAACTTCCTCCTGTCTCCATTCCAACCTCCTGTATTCAATCAGGTAAGTACAGTTGCTTCTGTTTTCCCATTGAAGTTCAAATTTATGTGCTTTTCTTAAAAATCCATTGCTGCATCTCTCCTCTTCTCCCTTCTTTTTTTTTTCTCTGTTCTCCTCTTTCTTTTCCTCCTCTTCACTTCTCCTCTTTATCACCTCCTTATGCTGCTGCATTAGCTTCAAAGCTACTGTTCTCAGCTGAAAATAATGGTGGGAAGAGACTGCTTCAGTACACGGGCAGAGAACTATGCACCACCCACCCCCCACCCCCCCAAACACACCACACACAAAAAAACAAAAAACAAAACAAAACAAACAATGTTCACTTCCCCTCCTCAAATAAGAAGGAAATAATATTATTGCTGTAAATTACCCAAAAAAAAAAAAATCAAGTTAGATTTTTGATGTAGATAATATAAAGTTTAGAGTTGATATTTCATCCAATGGTTCTATTTGTTAACTTTCTCATTAAATAATAGATAGTTAAACTGCTATTGACTGGTTGAGCATTAACATTTGTGGTCTAAAATATTTTATGAACTAAAGAGCCATTGAGAATTCTTAACTATGTCCAAAGCAGCAAACAGAAAACACGAGGCATAACATGGAAATATAAATTGAGGAAAACAAATTAGTTGTGCTACATGATTTGACAGATGTCTTACATCTAAGAAAACTCCTTTCACTTGCTGCAAACAACTTTCCAGAACTTCAGATTTCCTCTTTGCACCTATGCTTACGTCCTTCATGTCCTCCTCCATCTTAGATCTAAGATATGGTTTCCAAAGTTCATACCTGCAAAGAACATTGAAACTAACAGTAAGAATGAAACATGAGGAGATACAAAATGAAAAGGATTCTCATATTTCAATTATATGTTTTTCTATTATCATATGGCATTGTCTTTCCAAGTGACCTTTAACTCAGGCGGCACACACTTACTTTCCTTTTGAGAAGAAGTGGATTCGAATCTCCCTGCCTGCGGTGTGTGAGGGAATTTGCAAATTAAACTTGCAAGGGTGCGCTATTGCAGGCTTATCGGAATTACTCAAGTTCAGTGAGGATAGAGGCTACTAGTAGTTTGTGGAGGTTTATTGTGATCCATGAATGCAACAGGACCACCAACTAGGATTACAGGGCATTAATTCTCACCTATATGGGAGTTTTTTCTCCCTTTCAGGAAGCTCATTTCTCCCAAAGAGGCTCATTTTCCTCAGTATATGGGTTTTCTTCTTTTTGGTGTCTCCCTCCCTTTTTGTAGTCTTCCTCCTTCCAGAAGATGTCAGTTGATGGCATTTTCTCCAAGAGATAACCATGGCATTCCCCTAAAATTATGACCTCAAAATACATGTTTTCCTGTGATTACACTGAAAGCTACAAATACAGCTTCCTGATACTTATATTTATTAACCGGAGAAGCAAGTGTAAAAGCCAGTTATCTCCAAGACAAATTAATATATTTTCTATTTTTCTTCCTTTTAAAACATTGTTCTCTTTCTTTCGATTTTTCTACTTAGCGGCTTTTAGTTATCATTCCCACTTAAATTTATGCATTTGAGGACCACCCACATGTTTTAACAAATCGGCGCTATGACACTAATTGTTACTCCCTGGATCAACGTTTGCGAAACTTGACAATATGACGATACTTGCAAAAGAAAACTGTTGTAAAGCAAATAAGCAATACCTAGCCAAAAGAGTAATAAGAAATAACATGAAAATTTAACGTAGTTCGGCCCACACTTAGCATACGTTCACAGGGAGAGAACTTGAGAGAGCTTTATTAATAAACTTGATACAAAGAGATATAATCTTCCTCTTGATCCCACAAAAAATTCACCTTCCCCTTAGATCTAGACCTAGATTACAAGAGGATACCTTTTTCTCTATGCACTTTTACCTTTCTCCTCTCTTTCTTGACTTCTTTAGTATTCTCCATCTTTTTTGTGCCTTCTTTGTACCTAACAATGAGGGTTACAACCTTTATTTATAGGATTTTACCATACAATTCCTATTTGAATTATGAGATGCACTTGGCCATTGGATGTTTGAATAATCTTGATCAATCCTATTAAGAGTTGATCTCCTTGATCTAGAAGATAGACCCTTTAATCTTTAGAAACAAACCTTCATTGAATAGAAACAGAATATTATTCGTACTCCATCAGAAAAGAAAACATGTCCCTGAAAAGAAAACTGATTCTGCTTCAGGAAACACCTCGACTAGTCAACTTATCATGATGATTAGTCGACTAATCCCTTCCATTAGTTGACTTATAAATTTATAAGTCGATTATTGTATGATGTTTTCTCTATGTATCTGCCCTAATTGACTACTAGTCGACTGGTCTTGTGCGTTAGTCCACTTATACATATTATAAGTCGACTAATCCGCACCCACTGAGTTTGCTTCTTCTGCTTCAAGCCATCATCTTCTCCAACTCGATTGGATTTTCTTGGATCATCATCTCCTCTTGAAAATAAGGCAAAATCCTAACACCACAGGCCCACACATGCATGCGCGTGCACACACAAATAATTAATAGAAATAGGAGTTATACAAAAGTTCCTACATAACTGATACAGGGCCAAACAAAAGCAACTACAACACACAAATATACAGCCCTGAGACAAAAAAGAAAAGCAATCCCTAATAACAGCTTGTCCGGAATGATGATCACAGATTCAGACACGAGTTACAGAAGGCTCTCTAACAGTTATCAACACTCTACTATCAGCACCTTGCATAACCAAAACACCATCAATCCTCCAGAAGCATCTAACACCATCCGGTGTTCCAGCAATATTAGAAGTCTACCTATCCATCAGTTTGCTAGCAGACATCATCATTGAATGATACACCTTATGTTGGCAAGGGAAAGATTCCCTTCCTCCATGTTAAACAGAACAACACTCAGAAGAACCACCATAGATCACAAGATTCCAAACCTGAGCATTTCTAGAACCATCTGCTCAAGTGATGCCTGCTAGCCCTTAAATTCCTCTTTTGATTCCATCTCCTCCTCACAAATGCCCATCCCAACAGTCTTTGATACTCCTTGAGAAAAATTTACTCTCTTCAAGGGAAAGAAGAACTAAGGATTTAATCAAACCAGGCTCAGAGAAAGCATGATCATTATCATCCTACAACTTAGAATAATGCGTCCTCAATAAGAAAATCAAAGCATAGTGTTCCACATATCTCAAGGAACTAAATTCAACTAACCATCAGAAGTACTTTGTTGAGAACCAAAGCAGAGTTTTCAACAAATCTGAAGTAACCTCAACTGACCATCAGAAGAAGTATCAACATTAATGACAGAATCGACCTCGGCATAATTAGAATTAAATACATTATACATTTCCTTCTGCAACACATCTGTAACATGTTAGAAAGCACAAAAAGAATTCTCAAAGTCAGCGTCCTCTCCAGCCAACATTTACACAAAAATTAAGAGGAATATGCCAAGATACATCAGGCACATTGAGTTTCAGTGCAAACCTTCTCACCAATTACTGCCACTACTCATCAGAAGATACAGTAACCAAAGAGAAGCAGTATCAACGCTTTCTGCATCTACCACGACCTTACCAGAAGTATCACCACCTCTACATCCAACACGCCAACATCAGCACCCATCACCACAAACCCTTTCCACCAAGAAATTTAGAAGACATAGGAACAGAGTCCACCTCATCACATGAAACCTCCTCATTGGCAGCTAACGAGGAACTAAGGACTTCCGAACATCAAATTCTCCATCTTCCAACTCCTCTTAACCTACAGAACAATTTCATTTCTTTTATGTGAACAACCACACCTCAGAACAAGGCAACTCATCACAGGCATCAACCTCAATCACATCCAACAACATATGCCACAAATTAGAGAATTGTTTACCAGCTTGAATTCCAAATTATCCAAAGATTCCAAACCTCCAACAGACATACCGCCAGATTTACTAATATTAGAACTCCAAGGCTCCCAAACAGAACTATGTATATTCCGCTGAGTATCCTTCTTAACCCAAACAGACATTTCTCTCACCATATCATAAGAGGCACCACCCCTGCCACCAAAAATTCTCGACACCTTCCTTAACTCCATATCCAATAAATCTACCACCAAACTAACTACAACCTCTACCCCCACCAAAACCTCCTTTACCAACAAATCTACCATTAGAACCCCCACCAGCAACCCCCACCCCCGCACCACTGCCATAATTATTACATTACTGATTAGCAGAAGAACTCCAGTACATATAACCTCTTTTAAGACAATATCAATCAGAAGAAAACACACCACTTCACCAAGCCAGCACTAGAGAGCATTCGTGTCGATATCAGCAGCCCTTTAAAACTTAATCAACTCATCCTATGTGAACTTCTGTCAGGTGTTAGCTATGGCTAACAAAGCCAACAGAAGTTTTGAGTTATAAGTTTCATAATTTTCTTACCTGGCAGTTCAATTGATAAATTCCAATTAACCATTCATACAATTAACAGAAACAATTATATAATTGAGACAAGCTATATGACATTATAGGTTTTGAGGTAGTTGCACTAAATACAAGTACATCAAGTACCTATAGACTGCATATTGGACTGAATTGTCCAAGATATCCTTTAGTTCCTAAAAAGATGGACATTTTTCTCATCAACTGAGCACAACCATTCCATATCCACCACACCATTGAAAAAAGAAGCAATCATAGTTGTCAGTGTAAAGAAAGATCCTAATATACTTGTCTAAAGTTTATGAAACAATTACACATCAGGGTACAAAAGCATTAGGCATGATCTCATGAAAGGATGATTTTACAACCCAATCTTTCACTAGTCCTAATAAACAGCCTCCTAGCATGTACACTCAGCAGCAGGCGCAAGGAAACTCAACTCTTCACATAGAAATAAATGACCTCTTTGGGTGTTTAAATCAAAAGGATATGTTCCATCTATTTTGAAAGAACAATAACAAAAAAAATTTATTCTATAGCATCGCAGTGATAGCTGGGTTCATGTAAAATAATAAAGATAATAGAAGGCACAAATTAAAGGCATACCCCATCTTATCATAGCCCATAACTAATGCTTCTCCTGCAAATAATCAATATAATGATTAGTCAAAATCTTAGCACAAATTAAGTAAGAACAAATTATGATTTCATACGAAAACATACGGAAGTTCGGAATGCACAAAAACTGATGTAATTCAAATAGCAGTAAAATAGCAAAGGTAAGTGGATGGACTAACTCTCAATATGACTTACGAAAAATGAAATGTTAAAAATTTTGACCATTAGGCATCTTCTTCATATTAATAAGCTATCAAATAACTTTCCCGAGTGAAATCTCTGTTCCACAACTCCACCAGAGAGTGAGGTCAAGAGCCTGGGAGCAGGAGCCCAGGATGCCTCCATCTCTTCCACCCTCCCCCTTTCTATAAGATCTTTACTGCTGAATTCGGTCATTATAACATCCACTGGCCAGGTCTTGATGTAAAATAGGAGGATCGCAATCACCTTCGAACTAAAATTGAAGAAATAGGGTTTTGAAATAAGAAATAGGAAAAAAGATTAGAGTTTAGATAAAAGAACCAGATATATGTTGGGCTTCGCACCCTTTGCACTGGCTTCGCACCCCTTTCACACCTTAATACTCAAGAACATCCTCAAAAGAATTAACTGAAAAGTTTTTAATTATTCATTGTCCATCTTATTCATTGAGTTGAGCCTCTTTATATAGGCGCTTACAAAGTGAACTTCCCAATCACAGTCGATGTGGGACTAAATTTCAATAAAAGAAACAACTAAACTCAAAAAAATAAATTAAAGCACAAAGTCATCTAAGAACTGGTGATATCCTCATCAATTACCCCAGGGTGGGAGAAACTCGACCCTGTCGAGTGAGGGCTCCTCTCACGAGTATCTCAATCGGGCCAAAGTGGTGGTCGTGGCAATAACACTGATGCGTCATGGCTGACCCAGGGTGGTGGAGCTGAAAATGGAGAAGAAAATATTGAAGAAGACTAAAATCAGAAGCTCTGATACCAAACTAATGTAAAACGGGAGGATCGCAATCACCTTCAAACAAAAAATTGAAGAAATAGAGTTTTAAAAGAAGAAATAGAAATGAGATTAGGGTTTAGAGAAAAGAACAGGATAAATGTTGGGCTTCGCACCCCTTGCGCGGACTTCATACCTTACACCACAGGCTTCACACCCCAATACTCAAGAGCACACTCTCAAGAGAATTTAACTAAAAAATTTTAATTATTCATTATCTTATTCATTGAGTTGAGCCTCTTTATATAGGCTCTTATAAAGTGACCTTCCCCATCACAATCGATGTGGGACTAAATTTTAATAAAAAAAACTAAAATCAAAGAAAATAAATTAAGGCATAGAGTCATCTAAGAACTGGTGATGTCCTCATCAGATCTATTGTGCAGTTTCGGCAGATCTGGCTATGTAGCTAGATTATCCGTTGTTTAACTCTAACTGAGCAAAGAAAACATGAAAGAAGAAAAATAGAAAGAAAAAAATAGGCAAGAGTTATGGAAGGGAAAACAAGCAAAGAGGGAACTAAATCGAAGTAAGCTCCCCCTCTACAACTCTCAATGCTTTTGTCGCATTTCCAACAGTTTGGTTTGATAGACAAGGAAACAAGGAAATATAAGAAATAAGAGAAATCCAAAGAAGTGCAAAAGAGGAATCTAAGGAAAATAAAGAGACCAAATGTATCAAACTAGAGATGAAGGATGAAGGAAACATGAAATAGACAAGCTATTGTTCTCGAGTATCCTGGATGGCATAAAAAACACCATAGAAAAGTCCTAACGCAAATAAAAGCTGGAAGATCAATATCTTTGCTTCCAGACCCTTGTTACATGTAAAATAAATTCTAAAGTTCATAATTCTAAAGTTCACAAATTCGAAAGCCTTTCCCAGAGAATAATTACCTTAGCGGCAAGCTACAAAGCTATGGAAGCTAATCAAATAAAAGAAAGAGAGCAAGAACAAAAACTACAAGAAAGAAGCAACTCAAGGGGGAACACCATCATCAAAATCAAAGATTCAGGCATATGAAGATGAAGATATAAAATCATCATCCTATTTGGAGTCATCATCAAAGGATGAGCTGGAGCTACGCATATGAGAGCAAAGAGGATTGAGAAAGAAATGAATTGAGATTTGATTGAATTCATGGCTTCATGTATGATGCACAAAGAACATTAATTTCTTTTGGTCTCATATTGCTTATGATTTATGAATGAGAAACAATTATTGGTTATCTTAATTTTTAAACTCTTACTGATGTAATACAGTAGGATCACAATCACCTTCAAACTAGAAATTTGGAAACTAGAATTTTGAAAGGAAAATAAAAAAGAAAATTTAGTGTTTAGAGATAAGAACCAGATAAATTTGGGTTTCGCACCCCTTACACTACGGACTACACACCTCTTATGTCACGGGCTTCACACTCAATCTCAAGAACTCAAAGCTCAAGAAACTTTAAACTGAAAAGTTTTAATTATTCATTGTCACCTGAATAAAAGGTACCGAGGCCTATTTATAGGCTTTACAAAAGACACTACTCGGATATAACCGATATCGTAGTAAAACACAATAAAAGAAAACGTAAACTCAAAAATAGACTAAGGCATAAAACCAACTAGGAATTGGTGTGATGTCCTCATCAATTCCCCCGGAGTGAAAAAAACTCGACCCTGTTGAGTGAGAACTCCTCTCATGAAGCATCTCAACCGGGCCAAGGTGGTGATCGTGGCAGCAGCATTAGTGCATTACATCGAGACAAAGGAGGTGGAGGTGGAACTGGCTTTCGTAATAGATCGGTCACAGACGATGGTAGCTCTAGCAAGATACCAATAGCAGACAGAGGCACATCATCTATGATGAAAACTGAACCGACTGCACTTTGCATCATAAGTAGCCTAATCTCCTGTGAACATGTCTCTTGTAGACATATTTGCAATGGATTGTACACATCAAGCGATCTCAAAAAATGAGCCCCTCATAACTGTCAAAGATGGTACTATCTCTATGGTAGGCTCTGATCTACAAGGATCTCAATAGGCAACTCTACAACTTTCGTGGGCCGTGGGGAAATATTTTCTTGTAGTGACACTAACTCAGCAACAACTTCTGGCCTGGCTCTGGCTTATCATCAATTCCTGACACTGGTTCTGAATCTTCAACAAACCTTTACCACCTTTCTTTCTAGCATTTTCACCATGCGAGCAAGAATCTCCTTAGATTCAGTGACCAGATCACTAAATTATGAATCCCTTAAGGTGTGGAGCATACTGAGTACGAAGAAGCTCTTGTAAGACAAGCCAATCTTGACAGTCGATATGATTGTCTTCCCATCATCAATAAGCTTTCAAGGCAGCTTCATTTGGGCATAATAGCACTTCTGCGCAGGTGTCAAAGAGAAATATCTAAAGAAATCTTCAAGTTGATTTTCTCACTTTCATACCCATCCTAATCATTAGAACCTCAAAAATACGGGAGAACTACATACATGTCCCTTTCAACCTCCTTCTCATCACCATCAGTGTGTATGTATTTACCATAAAACCCCATGAAAAAATTCAGTGCATAAAGATCAAAGGTTACCCAAGAATCTTACTGGCTCAAACTGGATACAAATCGGGCTGAAAATGTGACCTAAAATGCTGATTTTCTGTTGCAAGAACAGTACTGGTACCAAATACGGGCTCGTGGAGGTCAGATCTGCTGCTTAAGTGCTATGAAATTTTTTTAGTGAGTCAGGGGCTCAGCAGCGATCAAGGACTCGGCCGAGTCGTATTCGACTCGGCGACCAACGATACGACTCGGACGCCCGAGTCGTAGGGTGGGTGCCGAGTCGACCCGGGTCGGGTCAGACTCGGAGTCGACTCGGTCAACTCGGCCGAGTCGCGACTCCGAGTCGGACTCGACCCGGGTCGACTCGGCACCCGTGAATCCGCGAACATAAAGGGGGAGAGAGAGAGATCTATCTCTCTCTCGATCTCTCGATCTCTCTCCTCTCTGCGTTTCTGGATTAGAAAGAGAGAAAAAAGCCCCGTCATCATCGACGTTGATCTCTCCCCCCGCAGGTACCCCTCTCTCCCCCTGCGTCTCTCTCCGTCGATCTGTCTCCCTCTCTCCCCTCAGTCCCTCTCTCTCCCCCCTCTCTCTGTTCCTCTGCTC
Source organism: Agave tequilana (assembly GCA_038442645.1). NCBI lineage: Eukaryota > Viridiplantae > Streptophyta > Magnoliopsida > Asparagales > Asparagaceae > Agave > Agave tequilana. Next base: position 91,148 of record JAVJIF010027742.1, read on the forward strand.
TATGTTCCTCTCTCTATCCCTCAGTCCCTCTCTCTGTTCCTCTCTCTCTCCCCTCTGTTCCTCTCCTCTTTGTTCCTCTCTATCCCTCAGTCCCCTCTCTCTCCCTCTGTGTCTCCCTCTCTCCCTCAGTCCCTCTCTCACTCAGTTTTTCTTCCCCCTCAGTCCTCTCTATCCCCCCTCAGTCCCTCTTCTCTCCCTCTGTTTCTCTACCCCTCTGTTCCTCTCTCTATCCCTCAGTCCCTATCTCTCCTTCTATTTCTCTCTATGGTTTTAATTATTTGAGTTTAATGTAATTTAAATTAGTTTAGTTTAGTTAAACTTAATTTAGGTTAATTTAATTTAATAAAATTTTATAATTATAATTAAGTTAGGTAATTTAATAATTTTATTGAAGTTAGGTAATTAAGTTAGTTTAGCTTAATCTAGTATAAACTAGTTTAGTTTAATTTAATTTAGTTTAATTTAATTGAGTTTAATTTAATTTAAATTAGTTTAGTTTAGTTAAACTTAATTTAGGTTAATTTAATTTAATAAAATTTTGTAATTATAATTAAGTTAGGTAATTTAATAATTTTATTGAAGTTAGGTAATTAAGTTTGTTTAGCTTAATCTAGTATAAACTAGTGTAGTTTAATTTAATGTTGTTTTAATTTAGTTAATTTAGTTAATTTTAGTTTTAATTTAATTTAACAGATAATTTTTTAAATTTCAGTATGGCTCCAAAGCAACGCGATATTGGATGGGAACATAGTACTCTTGTTGGTGAAAATAGAAAACTTATGAAGTGTAATTATTGTGGGAAACAAGTCCATGGTGGTATCACTAGATTGAAGTGACATATAGCACATATACCCGGTCAGGTGGAAGGATGCTTGCGAGTATCAAAAGAGATGTCTCAAATAATGAGACATCTTTCTGAAGGTAGTAAAGAAAGAACGGCCATAAAATCCAAGAAAGAGCGACTTATGAGATCTTTAAGTGAGGAAGATTTTTATGATGTGACCGATGAAGATTCTGATAATGAAATTGAAGAAGTTGGTGATTTAGAAGGAGTTGAAAGAAGACAACTAAAACAAGTTATGAAAGAAAGTCGTGAAATGGCTTGGAGATCGGCAGAAGGAGTTAATATTGGTGGCAGTAGTTCGCAGCCTTCAGGATCAGGGATTAATCGTGAATTGCGTCGGAGTATGACTATAAGAGAAGCTGATATTCCAGCTCGTGGTATTGATCCTTACATGTTCCCAACAAAACAGAAATCAATCAAAAGCATGTTCTCAACTGAGAATATTAAAAAGGTTGAAAAATCATGGCGAAATTCTTTTACTACAATGCAATACCATTCAATGCAGCTGATAGTGGTCCTTACTACCAAACATGATTAATACTATTGCGGAGGCAGGTCCAGGTGTAAAAGGCCCTACAGGGTACCAGATTGGCAATCTATATTTAGAAGAAAAAATGAAAGAAATTGAAGTATATATTGCTTCAATAAAAACAAAATGGCCGCAGTATGGTTGCACGATCATGTGTGATGGCTGGAATTCTCGGAATATAAAGCCTATTGTTAATTTCATGATTTATTGTAATAGAAGTATGATCTACCATACTTCTGTTAATACTACAAATATTTCGAAGACTACGGATTATATATTCTCGCTAATAGATAAAGTTGTTGATGAAGTTGGTGAAGAAAATATCGTGCAGGTTGTAACAGATAATGAGGCAAGTTTCAAAGCAGCTGGTCACATGTTGATGAGAAGAGAAAACATTTGTTTTGGTCTCCCTGTGCAGCACATTGCATTGATTTGATGCTTGAAGATATTGGTTCTGTGAAATCAGACAAGGAGACATTAGATGATCACATCATTTATTTACAATAGCCTCAAAGTGGTGAATTTAATGAAAGCTATTTACAAGAGATAGAGATTTATTGAGATCAGGTATAATAGGTTTGCCACCAAGTTTATTTCTATTTAAAACCTTATTCGCTATGAGCAAAATTAGAAAAGAATGCGTACGACTACCGAATGGCGTGAATTCAAAAAGGAAAGGAGTAGAAGTGTGCGAGATAAGATTTCTAATCTCATTCTGACTCCGGTTTTGGAAGAAGGCAAGAAAGATCCAAAACATTGTGGATCCTCTTGTTAGAGTCTTGAAGATAGTGGATCAAGACAAGAAACCTACATTATCTATTATATATGAAGCTATGGATAGAGCAAAATTGACTATAAAGGTATCAAAAAGAACTGGATGAAGTACTGGGATATCATTGATAGAAGATGGGAGGAACAATTGCATAGACATTTGCATGCTGCTGGTAATTCATTTGCCTAGAAATAATATTTGTTGACTAGAAATTGAAACTATCATATCATAACAGTCATGTGCTTACATTATTGCAGCATATTTTTTAAATCCAGTACTCCAATATTCAAAAAACTTTTCTACACATTCAGAAGTGAGAAATGGATTAAAGGAGATCATTAAAAGATTGGAGCCGGATTTGAATAAACAAGCAAGAGCTATTAATGAGGTAATAATAATTTATTTATTTCATCGATATAATATTATGCAAATATTAATACTTATGATGTGTATTCTCACAGATAAAATTATTTGTGGATGGAGTTGGAGAATTTGGAAGCTCACTAACTAGAAGAGCAGTGCAACAATCTCTTCCAGCTGATTGGTGGATTAATTATGGCGAAGAAGCTCCCAATCTGCAGAAAATTGTCATCAAAGTTTTAAGCCAAACATGTTCTTCATCGGTTGTGAAAGAAATTGGAGTACGTGGTTGCTGATTCATACAAAATTGCGCAACCGGTTGGCAATAAACAAGTTACATAAACTAGTATTTGTGCATTACAATATGCGGTTGCGAGTAAGAAACTTGACATGCAAAAGCGACACTGATGATTATTACAACCCAATTGATCTGAACAATATTTTCAATGATGATGATATTTTGGATGAGTGGATTCGTGAGGGAGAACAACCGATGGAACCACCAGATGACTTAGGTTGGTTGGATGAAGGTATTCGTCGTAGTGACGAAAGTGGCGGTAATGGCGACGACGACGGTGATGGCGGTGATGATGACGGCGGCGATGGTGATGATGATGATAACGGCGGTTATAGAGGTGATGGCGGTAATAATGAAGAGACTCATGGTGTTGGTGAAAGCCAATGGGCTAGTGCTATGACATGAGATTCAGAATATTATACCACACAAGATAAGATCATGAAGCCCGGGAGGAGATTTCGCAACAACGTAGGCATTTGGATCGGTTGGTCGATTTCAGTTCTAGCGATGATTATTCGAATGGATATAATAACTACTCACATGGTCATCATAGTCTTGAAGGCCATTTACAGAGGTTGGGTTTGACATCTGGCCAATATTCTAACACTGATTATTCTAACACTGGTAAATATTCTACTAGCAGCACTGAATATCGAGGTTTTGGGTATTATCACCATGGAGCTAATATTGCACAACCCCTACCGCCATATTACTCTAATGTTGGATCTTCTGGCCAATCATCTCAGCCTACAGGATCTCACCCACAAACATATTATTATCCTTATGAAAACTATATACCTGATTTCTATACTTATCGCGGGGATGATAATGATGATTTTGTGCCTCCTCGTAATTCAATGTGAAATGACTAAATTAGCAGGTACTTATGAATTATTTTGTGCAATTTACTATATTATGCATGTATTTTGATATCTTTCTACCGACGACGCTTGTATTTATACTTTCACGTTATGTTTTGAGTGCTAAATGATATGTTTTGAATATGTGATACATGAATTTTGATGTCTACATTTTTTACGATTTATCATGATTTTTTCATAATTTTTTGGCGTTCTATGTAGCATTTTGCGCGTATCGTCCGAGTCCAATCCGAGTCGCCGAGACCGATCCGTCTCGGTGCCGGCCGAGTCGGCAGCCGAGACCGAGACTTCGAACCATGGGCTCAGTCAGGAACCAAACTCTTTGAACAGAGCTCAAAACAGACTTCGAACGGGCGAGAAACGGGCTATGGAGTGAGATCGGGTTGCTGTTGTTGAATTGGCTCATTGAGTCAACTTGGCCTCAGTTGACTCGGTTGGTTCAACTCAGTGAAAACTGAGTCACAGGTTCTGGTCGGGTCGCGAGTGGATTGGGTTCAGTTGGATCCGACCCAATCTGATCTGATCTGATCAAATAAATTCGATCAGATTAGATAAATTCTGATCTCAATCAGACCAGAGGGACTCTGGCGGGCGAAGCGGCAAACTTTGGCGGTGGTTGGATCAAGGTATATATTGGATATTTTAAGTTTTGATTATTTATTTCTTTATATTGTTTCTTTAGACAGTTTTATATCTATTGATTCTATTATTTGCAGTTGGGTAATTGATCTCGGAGCATTTTAGTAGTTTTTACAATTCTACAATCAGTTAGTGACATACATTCATAGGTTTAATGCAAGTTGTCAAGGTAAATATAACCTGAACATCTTTTATGTAGCTTTACATGATTTATGCATGTATTGACTTGTTAAGATTGCATTATTTAGAATATCTAGAACAATATGATATCTACCACCCTCTATGGCACCCGATATTTTTCAAATATTCCCCATATTTCCCTGATATTACATGGAATTTCATTATCTGCCATGACCCCAACATCCAACATCTAAAACACTAATTATTCCTTTCATGTTCTCCATCAAGCTTAGAACCACAATCGTGTAATATTTACAAAATTAGAAATTGATTACGATTACCAGCCATTACTTCTCTACAAAGTTTGCAAAATAAGGGCTTAAGCAATCGGGTTGAAAAACGTATAGTCACTTAGTGAGATTTGAATTAAAAAAAACTCCTAAATATGTTGCATCAGAAACACGCTCCCAGTAGCTGGTACTTCGATTTGAGAAGACACTCACATACTACGGTCCTACCCATCAAGTACATAAACACATTAAATGAAATAGAGCAGGTAAAGGCAAAAAATGAATCGCTGCAAAGCAATGTGACATACGAGATTTGTTGGTGAGAAACGTGTACTTGAATCTTTTGTAGCATAATGTCGATCAAGTAACTTTTTGATGTGTCGTGCATAGTAGCATCTGTTCCAATGCCTGCCTGTAAAAAGTTATGCATTAAGATATTACCATGTTAAGGCTTGTCTACTAACCATAACATGAACTGTTATAATTTAATTTTATCTATGACCGTCGTAAAGTGGGAGTCCACACAAAAAGACAAAATATATAACAGCATAATTTCTCACCTTGTCCATACAGCTAAGCAAATCAGCTTCACTCAAAAGAGGGGGTGGTCTTGTCACTCCCGAATCAAGTGTCAGAGTTGTTGGGAGAAACTGTACCATATCCAAGTATTCAGAAATTTACAAGATTCTTTAATATTTCATGATAAATTTATTTATATGAGCCAGTTCTACATATATGGGTGCATATTATAAGATGAATTTGACGCCACTGACAGAAGAACATTATAAACATGAATCAAAAAGAAAAATATTATGTTATTACCCAAAAAACATAGGTTGATAGGAAAAACCAAGGAAATATAAAACATTGATCAAATTAATAATGCAGGAAAAATGAAAGAGAGACTCAGAGAGGATTGGTTTCGAACTAAGACAGCCTTAACAACTGACATCCACAATGTACAATGACAAATCTATTCCTCCATATGATAATGAATGCCAGATAGTCAAAGCCTCCGACTACACTCCGTCTGAGTGTCAGACATTAAGCCAACTTGATAATAAATTTTACTAAAATCAGCTAGCCTCATCAGTTAAAAGGCAGCAAGATCACGGTTAGCACAAAAAGTAATACATTGCCCATCACCAAGCCTTTCTAATAAGATAACAATCTACTTCAATGTGTTTCGGTCATGTCATGCAAAACCAAATTATTAGCATGTCTAACGCCAACCAGATTATCACAGTACAGTTGAATACAGTGATCTCGGGTTGGGTGTTATACGTCCTTGTGAATAAAAGGTTTGTTCTCACCGACTAAATTGCGTGACAGGCTACCCTAACAGGTAAGCCACACCATTCACCTTGATCTATAAGTTGTGAAATAAATGGGGACAGAAATTGTGTGCAACTTGGAAGCTTTTAAGCCATCCATAAATGGTGCTTCTGATCATATATTAAACAACCATTCATTCTGTAGACATTAGATAAATCAATTAGAGATCTTCGAAGCACAGAATTTTTTGTCCAGATACATTTCTTGACATGTAGATCAAAATAGCATGTGGATCACCCATCGGGGAAGCCCGTCATATAGTCGGCATGTGGGGACAAGCTTATAATTTGTTACTAAGGAATAAAACACCCTGCCCAATTATCTATAGAATCATTCTACATTTAAATGGAAAATCCAACTAAAAAGTAAACCATAAGCCTCTCTGCACTAGAGTCAACTAACAACTTGTTATGCTGCACAAACAAATTAACCTCCTATGTAGGCACAACATCTATTGGTACAACTTGTATCATCAATGATTCCTTCCCACTAGGCATCTGAAAAGGCCTTGGCTCTCATGCCAAACTTTAGAAACTAGGAGTCTTCTGTGAAGTTTTTACAAATATCTGTGATCCACTCCATAGCTTCAAGATGAGGAACAGAAGGGTGGTCACATAATTCACTTGCCTGCAATTCCCCATAATGAAAAGCATGTCCAAAGATCAATGAGTATCATTTACTCAAGCTTAAAGAAAAGTCAAGGATTAGTCATCTTTGAATAAATCATAAGCATATAAATTCATATCAATGAAAAGTTTTCCAATCAAATCTAACAAATTCATGGAGATCAGAATCAAACTGATAAACAAAATTTGAAAGTTTAAAGGGGATGCTACTACTGAGATTTTTGCAATCAATCAAATAATGTTCATGCTCCAAAAGTAGGTCTTAGATTCAAGAGTTGATTAATGGTACAACAGAAGGCATAAAGAGAGTGGAAACTATATATCCCAACTGAGCAAAACAACACAGAAATGTGAAAGCCATAGAGTAAATCAAATAGAAAAGAAAGACAATTATTAGCATAGAACAACATACTACTTGAAAGGCTCAAACCATGAATAGATAGGCAGCTGACCTGTTGCCCAATAACATAAGTAGGAATTATAGAGCCACCCCATGAATCATAGTGATAAACTTCCAAGTAATTCTTCTGCAAAAATATGAATAAGTTGAAATTGTTAAACAATGAGGAAAAAGAACCAGATTTGTCATATTAACATGACAACTAAACTAATACATATAATGAACATACGCTCTATCAAAAAATAAATATCGCATCACATAAGGGATTAGAAGGATCAATGTTTGTAGAATACCTATAAGTTGCAGTTACTCCTTGAAAGAGAAGTGCACAGGAAAAGAAAACTACAATTAATTCAGTATTCTAGTTTAACACCTTGATCTAACCACATTGAACAAATTAATGTTCCCAGTTTAGAAGTGCAATGCATGTTAAAAAATTTAAATAACATTCATATCAAACTCACAAGGTTTAGACCGGTTATATGTATCATTTTCCTAGGATAGTTATGAAGTATTAAGGTTCCCAATCCATGAGTATTCAGGTAAGTTTTTCCTCTCTAATTAATTAACTAAACTTTAAGCTACATTCAAAAAATGTATCATCATGAAAGACTTTTGAGTGAATTTATGACCATGTATGCAATGTAATACCATATAAGTGTCCTGCAGATAAGTGTCATCATTCAACGCTTCAAGCAAGGAAGCAAGAAAAATTCATTCTACTTGACCAACCAGGTGTACCTCCATTCGATATTAATCAATATGATAATAATAAAATATGCAAAATCTTGCAGTCAACCACTATTGCAAGTGGATAAAGCACATCAAGCAACTGTCATTCGTTGCCACTATGGTTTCCATGCCTTTAGTTTGTCGAACATAAGAAGGCCCAGCTTTCCTTCTGGAATCTGAATAGTTTAGATGAAGGTTTGAAATCTCAGTATCAATATCGACTATAGGATTTTGGTATCAATATCAGCAATATCAAAAATAATCGGCTGTTTTTTTTTTCTCTCTATGGTATCAGTAATATCAGTGTCGTCTCGATTGTATCCACCATATCCACATCGACTGTACATATCGGTATCAAGCGATATTTCAAACAATGTTTAGATACATATCTTTACTTAAATATATCAGATTCATGTTCAAAAGGCAAAGTATATTAATTGTAATGGTACAAATTTGACAGGTTGCACTAAATACTCAATTATTGCGCAATAGTTTCTAATACAAAATTCTTGCAGTTATACTATTTGATTAAAAAAAAAAAAACTGTACCAGCAAAAGACAAGTCGCATGTTGCTCCTTACTTGATGTCATAATCTAATGTGGGATCAGAAGCAACAAGAGAGACAAGAAAAAAAGAAGAATGATCTCACCAACGGTAGATTGGAAATGGGGACAGATCAGTGATATTAATAAATTTTAGATAATAATAATTAAACTAAAAGATTAAGTCAAGAGACAAATTAAAACAAGCATGGACAAGACAAGAAACCTTCCATAGAAAGAAAAGAAAAGAAAAGTGAAAACATCCCAAAAATGGGCCTTTTTGGTCACAAAATAAGTTTTCAGAAGAAAAAAAATGGCAAACCTCTAAACCAGAAACTAAAACCATTCACAAGTTGACCAAATCATAACTTTGAGCTACGGTGATTTAGTAACTAAAAGCAAAAGGGCTCTTACTGCTAATATCACACGCCCAGAAGCAGAGAACTGTTGACCAGCAATATCAATATCAACTATAGTTTCAGCCCCTACAGCTGGCTGTGAAACACAAGCAAGGAAATGGCGCACCACAAGTTCATACAATCTCTGTATATATGAATGAACAATAAGCTTGTTAAAATCATTTATCAGTAAAAACCTCAAAGAATAGCTACTATAGTCAATATATGACCTTGCACAATTTTTCTTTTCTTTTTTTCAATGGAAATATGCACATACATTATGGTCTTGACTCCATCTTGATTCACCAGCAGAAAATTTTGTTGGATGAATTGGTGGATGTGCTTTGTCATCATGACCACCATTACTAGGGTTTCTCCAGAGTCTAGTTTCAGAATCCAAAAGTTGTTGAGCATATGAACCCCAAGTTGGATGTTCAATTTGCTCCCTCACAATAGCCTGGATCAAAGTATCATGACATCAAAACCATCTTAAAGAAATTAATGAATAACTATAGGACAAAAATAACCTCCATTATTATCTATATGTGGAGAAAAACTGATGTGTAAAGAACGATCAGAATGACCAAGAAGATATTAACAAAGA